>JACBWW010000121.1:217255-365284 GCA_020086605.1 Lanius collurio
GCGGAGGGGCGGGAGCGGCCGGGGCGGTCACGGCCGCTCTGCTCCTCCACGGCTCGCTGCGAGCCGCCCGAGCGCCGATTGCACCGGCCCAGCCGTGGCTCCTTGGAGCTTGGGCAAGGGTGTTCAGCGCAGCCCTCCCTGCTGAGGCGAGCCCGACAGCCCGGACCGCGGATCCCATTTCTCCCCATTCTTTGTGGCTACTGCAGCACAGCATCACAGAATCATTCGGGCTGGAAAAGACCTCTGACATCATCGAGTCAAACCTATAACCGAACACCACCTTGTCAACCAGACCAGAGCACTGAGTGCCACGTCCCGTCGTTCCTTGAACACCTCCACGGACAAGGGCCCCACCACTTCCCTGAGCAAGCCCCCCCCCAGCCCTCCCCGTGTTCAGGATTTAATGAAATGCTGCGAGCACACCCTCCCGTCCAGGCTCCACCTGCCGTGCCGCCCCTCGCCCCGCAGGGCACTTCAGGGGCGCTGAGGCCGTGGGACCGCGCCGAGGGCGAGGGACGGGCCGCGCCCACTGCCAAGCCCACCCGGGGCCGCAGCACCCCCGGCCCGGCCCCACCACATTCGCAGTGGCCAGGTAACTCCGCCCGCCTCTCTAACACCCATCAGCTACGGGCAGTGCAGTGTTCCCGCTGGGATCTCACGGAGACCTGCGAGGGGAAAGCATTTGTTAAACCCGTCCTGTCATGCATTTGCTCTAAGCTGTCTTCAAACACAGCAGGTCCAGAGATGTCATCGCTCCCAGAGGGCATCCCTCTCCGGGAGCCAGCAAGGTCTCTACAAACGGAGTCCCACCACCTCAAAGCCACAGAGTCAGGAAATTAGATCTGCTCTCCCCCAGCTGTAATGAGGAGGAGCAGACCATAGGTCTGACTCGGTAGATCAACATAATACCAGATCCAGACGAAAGGGAAAATAAAAGGCAAACAGTTCTAGCTAGAGACCTATTTTCTGCTGATAGCAGTCAGCATCTGCTGGCTGAAGGGCCAGAGAATAAAAGCCCAGCTTGGACAAGCAGGACAGGGAAGTGCAGGGACCAGCAGAAAGCCTCATTGCTCTCTGAGCAAATGTCCACCATGAGCTAAACAAACAGTGTCTCAAAGTGCTTTCCCAAGCCCAGACAAAAGAACAGATTTAATAACCATTTAACAACTATTTCCTCCCCACTGCACAAGAGTGCACTGTTATTTTGTCACACTTAGCTTACAGAAGTCATCACCATATCTGAATTTGAGAGGAAAGTCAGGCAGTGACAGAGGCCCCTCACAAAGCTGACATATAAGAAATCTCTGAGTTTGCTAGTCCCATACTTACAGGTCCAGTAGGCAGAAACACTGAAGGAAACACCTATCTGAAGAAAGATACACTTTGAAACAAGACACGGTTCCCCTGTTCCTCCTACTTCTCTTAGATCTTTAAAGGATTTTCTGAATGCCTGTTCTCCAAAACCAGCATATTCACAACAAGCAATTTGTTAAACCTTACTCTATCTTCTGTGTGTTTTCAAGCCACAAACAAATTAGTAACAAAAATACCAGGGAAAAGCCTTCCCAGACATCCAGGTACAAATGCCTGACCCTCCCGCAAAGCTGAAATCACACAGAAATTATCCTCATCACAAACACCTAGAGCTGGCACTGGGTTCCTCTAGCAGCAAAGCACCCAGTGCAGAGCAAACATTGTGCCTCTTGCAATTCAAGCTAAGGTGAGACACTTGTGATTAATGGACAGCACCGAGAAAGAGGAGCATTGGGGAGAGCACTGATGGAACCCTGAAGTCAGCTGTGGTCTTAATTAACTGCTTCCAGCATCTTAATCAAGACCAGTTTACAGAAGCAGAAAGATATAAGTATGAAGTTCTTAATTCCATTTTCCAGAGTGTAGGGTGGGAAACATAAGTCTGTATCAATAAATGTGGGGCCTGCATTCAGACTTTCCAGAAGAATTTAAACCAGGGACACTGAAAAGCAGATTTAAAGCAAAAAAAAAGAAAAAGAAAACACCCATTGATTTACATGCAAAATATAATTAGCTGATGCAACTCACTTCACCAAAAACCCAAGTGAAATTCAGGAAAAGATCCGACAATTACATGGATAACGAGAATATCCAGATCAACAAGAGAAAACAAAGTTTGCAGAATGCAATCTCACTTCTTGGAGCATAAACCAACTGCTGGCAGATGGCTGTTGGGAAAGGCTCCTCAGCTTATGGCTGTGCCATAATTTCCTCCTTAGTTTTCCTGCACCCTTTTTTGAAGTAGTTGCCTACAGGAAACTAGAATAAATACAAGCTCTGTCTGGACTTGTATTTCTGTTTGGGGTTGTATATAGGGAGCTTTAAGCAATTCATGGACAGTACACATTTATCTCATCTTTAATAACGTGGTTGTTAAGCATATTGCTAGAAAGCTAATACTGTGTATCAGCAATGTCTCTCTTACGGGAGACAACTTGCAAGACATTTACTGGTACAGAAAGTGAATTTTAAAACCATATGGGGACAGTGCAAGCACTGAAAAAATTCACTGGCTGAATTTGGTAAAGCATCAACACAAAAGCAACCAGAAGAAAATAACATCAGTTTTGTACAGCCTGCTGAGAAACTTTGATGAATCACCCACAGCTGCAAGACAGCCTTCCAGGCTAGGATTTGGTTCACTGGCACTTTAAAGTCAGACTCTGACACTGAGTAAGTCCAGGCAGGCTGCATAAACCCTCATTTAAGCTCTCACCAGTGCTGAAAGCAACCAACCTTTTTATTAGGCAGCCCTAAAAGCAGAAGTCATGACATGGCAGCTGTTCTGTCCTCCTCTGGTAGCTCGAGTAAGCACCAGGTGCTGTGTTTGCCACATTCCTCCAGCGGTGACTCTTGTAATAAGCAATAGAGATTCCTGATGTCATGTCCACTGACCTCAGGGCTAATCCCTGGAAGACCATGCATGAAGCAAGAACATGCAGATTTACTAGAAACTCAGGTCCTACATTTCTAATTGAAGCCACACAACACAGCTCCTCTGTCAGCCTGTTCTTTTAATCACTCATCAGTTGAGGGTGAATTCTTGTCCTCTTCATCAGGTGTATTTTTTAGCTGCTGACGAGCAAACTCTTCGAATACCAGCTCTGCTTCACTGCAATGGAAGAAACACAGGTCTTTTAAAATTATGTTACCCTATTTTTACACCAGTATACTAGAGGCAACACATAGGAGGAAGAGAAGCCCAGAGCAGACTAGTAGTGTTTTTTCCTTTGTTTCCAAAGGGATTTGGACCACATTCCCACAGGCACCATCTTCACTGATGCTATTCTAGCTAAAATGAAAAGTTGATTGAGCAAGTCAAGACACAGACTGAGGATGTTTTCATCTGTACTGAATCATGTCCATTCCAAATACATATTTATCACCTAGCTGAACAGCCTAGAGCCTGCAAGGGGCTTTGTGCAAGAATAAAATGTGAAACCTTTCATCCTATTCCTTCTATACTAAAAGAGAGGCACATGGTCAAACCTATTAAGTTCCTTAAACTTAGAGCTACAGGGCATCAGCTCTACACAAACACAGCCCTCCTGGGTATGTTTCCACTGTTAAGCAAAACGTTATCTCTTAATCTATCTTCACATGGTCAGTTACTGCTATTTAACTCAGAGCAGCCATTTTGTCAGGCCACAGTAACTTTCTCCCTTTGGATTTTAAGCTGGGGATTTTTGGACAATTTTGAGGAGTTTTTAAAAGAGTCAGTGCACAAGTATAGCTAGCATGTGAAATACTGAAAGAAACGTACCCATCCTTCCCTGCAGTCATGAGCATGCAGCACAGGAGGAAAAAAGACACAGCAAGTAGTTAGAAGAGCAGATGCTAAAACATTTGTAAAATATTTAATGTAAAAATGTATAGACTGACAAGTCAGAGCAGTGACAAGAAGCAGGACCTGCAGCAGTATAAGTAGAATTCCAGAAAGTCTCAAAATGTGCATACGTAGACCTGATGAGGCAAAACTTGATCTCCCAAACAGAAGAGCATTCCAGTAAGGCTGCCCAAGCCATCTGAAGGGCTGAGGAGCAAAGACAGATTTTCTCATCTATGCTTGCTGGTGGTCACAGCTGTGGGAGACATCTGTGCACACACCTGGACTCTGAGCTGACAGTGCTTGCATGACATGATGTCAGCTTTAATTGCTCTGTCACTGTGATTGAAGAAGTCAGCTGATGAGAAGACAATGCTCTTGTTCAATAAACATGAGGGTATTAAAATTAAAGGTCAAAATACAGAGACACCTCAGGGGTCTCTCATCAGATGGGTTAAGCCCTTTGGGGAAACACTACTGATTTCATCTTGCCCTAAAAATTATCTCAAGACCTTTGGCATTTGTGTTTCCTTAGTGGGATCTGTACTAACCACACTATAACAAATCCTGCTTGCTAGCAGGATTCCTTGGAAGCTGTTTCAGCACAGCCTAAAATAAGCAGAACAGACTTTATTTGCAGGGATTTTATTGTTCTCACAGATATTTTAGCAAGGCATAGTCACTTCAGTGGCTTACTTCCCGCGACTTTGGGTTAGGGAGCAAAGCACCCTTGTTCTACAGAAGTCAGCAGGAATCTGGGGCACTTCAGTGACTGGGTAACTTGCTACCTGGAGAATTCCTATCCACAACACACACTGCAATCAAGGGCAACCAAGTCGTGACAAGCACTGCTGGAAAAGTCAGCATTAAAAGTGTGCCAAAGGGAGCCACTCCAGCCAAAATGCCTTAAAGGACAGGTTGTGCAAAGACACTCCTGATGGCATCTCTCCAGACCAGGATGGTTGCAAATACTCACAGAAGCCAAGATGAAGTCTGGAAAGTCTCAGGGCATGTATGCTTGATTGAAATGGATTTAAAATGAAACATTTAGAACTTCTAAAATTTCCAACATATAAAGCATCATTCTCATTCAACTTTTCCTCCAATTTTTATTCTTTAGTCTGCTCTCTTTTGCTACTTGGAGGTTCTTTCATTAGTATGGGAACAGTGATAGCAGTGACGTGGGTGAAGCTGAGCAAGATCCCTACCAGTGATTTGAAATCAATTTTACAAAATGGAGTGAGGGGGGAAATAGGTATTGTTTCAATTGGGCATATGTTTTATTGTCAGATAAATGATTACTGAGTCAATATATAGATAGTATGGCAGCAGAGTAGTGCTTATACTGTACCTCACATAGAAGATTACATTCAAAGATGCACCACTTCCCCTTCAGGCTGCAACACTATCTCCAACATGCTACAATTGCACCATAGCAGGGAGTTTGGTCCACTCCAGAGTTCTCTGGCTGTCCCGAGGCTTATTTAATACTATCATATTGAAAAATTCTCTGAAAATGGGTAGCCTTTTGCTTCTTCTAATTAGCATTCCAGCAATTGTTTTGAGGGTTGGGATGGGAGGGGGATCGATGAGGGTCCAGAATACCATTGTCCTCTCAGCAGAGGGTTTTCTGGAAGCTTTTATTATGCAGCCACAGAAATTATTCCATATAATTAAAGTCGTAGCATGTGGTAATTTTCATTACAAACTTGTTTTTAACCTCTCTTAACTTGATGGGGGAGAAAAGAAAAAGAGAGTAGGTTTTGTTATTTTCTAAGACACTCATTGCTTTAAAATTTCCTAATTTCTGAAAGTCACAACACCAAAACAGGGAAAGTATTGCTTTACTGTTAGAGGGACAAAGCATTCCTGGGTTTCTTGAAAACAGCCCTTTTGTGCAAGTTTAACCAGGGAGGAGATAAATGGTAATTTGTTGAACAACAGCCAAAACAAAGGCTTGTAACCAAGACATAGGCCCACAAAATGTAAAACATCAGGAGATTGGCAGGAAAATCCCAGACCAAAGAACTCATGCTGAGACCACAGCCTTGAGGAAAACCCAGTGGGAATTTCTGGGCTAACTGCTGACCAGGAAAGGTCTTGGAAGCATGAAGAGGTACAGCCCAGTTTGAATCTATCTTTAAAAGAAACAGACCCCTACACATTCTTTGTCAACAGGCAGAACAGACAGACTGCCAATGTGACAGGAGCTGCTTTGCCTAAAAACAACCACATGTGAACCACATGGGTCCAAAAAGTCACAAAACCAGCACATATGAAACATGCAAATCCTGGCCTAGCAGAAGACCAAGAGAAGGAAGCAATAAATAAACACAGGGAAGGAAAGGTAGCAAGCTGTTTGTTTTCTGTCTCCTCTAGGCACAGGAAAGAAAGATCAAGCAATCTGCAATAGCCATGCACTGTGACAGACCTGCTGTTTACTGAGTGAAGAATGCTTCAGAGCTTGCTCACAGACAACTAGAGAGGACAAAGCCATCGGCTGTGAAACAGAGCACACAGCACTTGCTCATGCTTGCCCTGGCTTGGCCCTGAAAAAAATTACATCACAGTTTTGGGAAGCTTGTGTTTCTGAGGTTCTCTGTACTCAAGTCAGCCCTGCATGATTAAATGCATTGATGCTATGTGTTTTACTTCTGCCATAAATCACCTTGGCTAGAGAAAAGGATATTCATCCACTGCAAAATAAATCATAATATGTTGCATTTAATCCCACTGCAGCTTCAACTCCTCAAGATGGTTGCTCTGACTTCTTTCTCTTCTTCCAGCTATGCCTTAGGACAGTCAAGTGAGCAGGAAGGTGCAATAGGCAAACTGGTCACTACTGACTTGTCAGTAAAAACAAATGGGAATGGAAAAAGAAGATATGGAGTGATTTCAAAACTCCCTGTGCATGCACCTCTGCCTACACCCACTGCAGAGGCTGCCGAACAAACCAACAAAGAAAAATTCCATCTTTTGGGACCTCCGAGAGTCTAAACACTGTTTGTTGAAGCTCCATCTCTGCAATTAAGTCTTGATTTGCTTGATTCCAAATTAGCTGGTATTTCACTAATGAGACATTATGTTTCTGAGAGTTCATGAGCTAAAGTGGTAGAATAAAAAATTTAAAAGCCTGAACTCACAACTGGGAAAAGTGATGAAGCACAGCACATGGAAAACTGCCAATAAAGCTGAAAAGTGTTTCAGTTTACCAGCTTCATATGGGAGATTGTTTTATTCCCTGTAATGAGCTCAGATACCACATTCCAGCACAGTTTTCAAGTCAGCTATTCCAGCTTCAGAGGAATTTTCTGTTGTGCTACAGTAACTTTTTTTAAGAGAAAGCATTTATTTCCTAAGTTAACCATTTGCAGAGCTTTCCCATGGGATAGCTCCTGAAACTACCTGCATTTTTTTCAGTTTATAAGAAACCTGGTATTTCCATCTGTACAAAATGCATGGACTGTAGCTGACACTTCTGGCAGCAAGCTCCTAGAAGATTTTGATGTGGGCCGTGCCTCTTGTAAGAGGATGTGCCGGAGAAAGCAATCTGAGAAATACTGCAGCTCTCCATTTCCCTTGTAAAGTCTTCTGCCCACATCCTTTTGAGTGTACTGTATAAAGGAGTACATAGGCTCTCCTTTGAAATGATCTTAGAAGGGAGAATTGTCTGACTTCCATTTATCCTCATATTACAAATGCTTCTGCCAGAAGTATAAAGTAATAAAAAGGGAGTTGTAGCATTTTAACACCAAAAAAGAAATGTAAAAAAAAAATTCACACCACTCTAAAAATGTAAAATTCTTTATAGCTGCCTAAACCTTTGGATTAACCTTGTTAGAAGTGTTCAAGCTTTCAAGTTTTCAAGCTTTTTAAACTTTCCTTTCCATGAAAGCTCCTGAGCTGCCCAGAGGAACAAGAGGGCCTTCACCAATCACACTCCTGGGATCACCAGTGCCATCCCAGCTCCCCCCCCACTTCTGTGCCAAGAGAATGTGCTGGCACTGCTCACAGCAGGGCCTTTCCCAGGGAAAATGAGTTTCCTATAGTGCAACTGTTACAGGAGAGATAAAACCTACCTTTGTCCACTCCAGCACATACATAATTAGCAAAGCCTGATTCCCAACCAGAGCATCTGAAAGTGGAGTGGATCACCAGCTCTCTTATCACTCACGCTTGATTCCTCCAACAATTTTACACAGTAAGGACTCAAATCACTCCTTTCTAATGCTTCCAATATAGACCAAAGCATCTATCTCAGGATAAGTCTTCTCACAGGTTCCACCATCACTTTCAAGTTTCATGTTCTTAGAAATAGCAGCTTTAGGTCAGTTTGGGCACAAAAAGAAAAAGAAAGAAAGAAAAAGCAGCACAAAAGCAGCCATTGCTTTTGTTTGGGGCCCATGAAACTCTGTCCCAGTATAGAGGGTAGGACAAGATGGCTCATCTGTAACAGACCCAGCATGAAAGGGCTGGTGTGTCTGGTGGCCAAGAGCAACTTCAGACACTGTTCAGGAGCTTCTGATTTAGTGTGAGCACCTTGCAATCTGTGGTGCTCACCACTGGCAAACAGAGCCAGCCAGGGCCTGAGGAAGTGGGAGGATGCTCCTGACAGCCTGTGGTTTTGGCATCAGATCCCAAGCCTTAAGATCCCTAGGGAAGGCTTGCTCATTACACTGTTATAGAGTTCCCCCACTTCCACATAGAGACCTGACGTTGAAGATGTTCGTCTTGGATAACCACTGAACAACAAGGCCACATCAAGGTAACAGGAACTCAAGAATCATCAATAGTTTTATCACCTGTTCACTTTGCTTAAAAGTATTTGACTTTCTACAATGCTCATGTGTGTTAGGTGTTTTCTGTGTCAGATTTTTTTTTTTGCTTATACTGCAATTTGGCTGGGAATTGCTGACAGCTTCATATATGATATTTGCACTGCAGTCATGACATTACCTGTGAAGATTTTCCTCATACCCCTGTTCTGTAAACTGTGATTCCATACATTAAAGATGAAAGGGAACATGACTCATTTCCATTTCCTCCCATCTTAGCATCCCTGCTCTCTGTTATTTAGTGCCTGGAGGTTGATACATATGTACATGTATACACACACACACATCTATAGACACACAAACACACCAAGCAGCTCCATACTGGAGCCTTGTACACTCTGAAGGCTTCCTGTAGCACAAGTCACTCTCAGCCTTACAACAGTGAGATCTCACCAAAGCCTGTTAATGAACAAAGGCAAAAACCAGGTGTAACTGACCTGCTGGGTTCTTTTCCTCAGGTTTGGGGTGCATGAGACGAAATGGCAGTTCTGTTCCCACTTCACTTTAGGGAGAAGAAAGAATGCTTCAGATCCACAGCTCCACATGCCTCCTTCCTCCTTAGGCCAGCCTGAGCCCTCAACTCCAGTTTCACCCATTCTTTCATATTTTTGTAATCATAACTTTTCCCTTGAAAAATGTTAAGCTCCAACTTTTCCACAAATATCCCAGGCATATCCACTTTCATAGACTGGGTTTATTGTGTGCTGAAGGTACTTGCATGTACATAAAATCAAAAGATATTTTTGTAATTCATTAATTTTCACAGCTCAACCACAAAATTCTTGCTTCTAACAGCTTAAGGGATTGTTACTTTTTTTAGGGAGATAGGAATAAGAGCATAAAAAGATGAAAGAACAACTAGGACGGCATGGTCTGAAAAGGAAGATGACATTTACCTGGAAGTGAGGTCTCCCAGCATGCTACAAAAGAAAACAAGGAGAAAAACAAAGCACTGTTGTAAAGGGTTTTGAATTATGATAGTGTGCCCCAGCCAAACCATCTTTAGTCATTCCTATTGTAGCCCTCAGAGAGAGACCAGGCTGGAATTACCCTCACCAGCTTCACCTGGCCATCCACCTTCAGGTGTAGCAAATCAGCTCCTGGAGGGTTTTTAAGCCCAGCCAGAAGGTTCAGGGGGGGAAAAGAAGAAGAAAAGAGAGAGGTGAGACAGGCTTGTATCTGCTCTGTACTGTCTTGCTGTTTGGATTTCTTGGCTACTAATCACTGGATAGGTTTTGTTGCTGCCATTATCTTTACTCTGCTTGCCTAGATCTGGAGCATCAAAGACTGAAAGGTAAACTGTGCTAAATTAGAATTAGAAAAGGAGAAGCTGAAAGGCTAAAATACCAAAATAGCAAGGAATAGATAAGGAAGGCTGTGCCAAATGGGATTAAACCCAATCCTATTTCCTGAAATGTGTGTGTGGAACTCTTAGACAAAGTAAAGAGACCAATCAAGTAATGTGTAATCTCATGCACAACAGTTGCAGTTGTATATGCGCTGTATTATAGATAAGTTAGTAAAATGTGTAAGTACTATGTTAAGTAAGTAAAATGTGTATTGTTGTATTATAGATAAGTTAGTACTGTGTTAAGTAGGAGTTGCTGTGTTAAGGAAGTATAAGTAAGTGAACTATATAGGTTATGCATAAACATGTAAAAATAGTATAATGTGTAAGTATAAGATAAGTAAGCATAATACACAAAAGAGGCGATAAGTAGCTATTATTGAACAAATTGGAAGATGTGAGAGTTCCCACATGATGCCCAAAGAGGTGATGCATATATTAATAAGAAGCTTCTGCATAGTCACATTGATTCATTGAACAGAAGTGTTGAATTCCTGCAAAGCATACTTAATGCCTTTCCATTCTGGTACTCCAGCAAATGTTGTTCTATTGGTGGACTACTGAAATCACTTTCCTCGTGTACTGTTCTCTACTTGCCACAAATTTAACTGAACTTGTTTTTAAAAAGGGTAGCCTTACTTTTTCATGTTATTCCTATGGAGAAAGAGTCTAAGTTTTTAAACTCCTGACCAAGTGCTGGGCATGGCCCATTTTCCAAGAGCCAGAAGGCAAGGGGATGACCACAGAAGGCAGCAGGCATTTTATCATGCTTTTTGCAAATCTTTGATGTACTTTTATACTAAAACAAAGGACAGATGAATGAAATACAAATGTAAACAGTGACTAGCATCAACTGAGAGTCACTATCCTTGTCCTTTTTGCACTGTATCCTGGAACTAGCTCATGTTGAAAACATCAGCTGTACCCAGAAAGCTAGCTAAGTACAGAACCTGAGCTACTGTATTTATTATTCTCAGGGAGACGTTTTGACCTATTGCTCTGGGAGAGCAGCAATGTCAACATAAAAGTTCACACAAAATTTCATCTCGCTTCTCACAAAATAGGTAATGGCTTTGAAACAAAAAACTGCAATTCAAACCAGAGGTTCCTATTTCAACCATAAGGTTATATGGTATCTAAGGAGAGTAATACAAACCCTTTGGCTCAGGAAAAGTTCTGCAGATAGGCCAAGACTGTTTTCCAGGCAATTTATGCTTTATAGGGAGCCTTATGTCCTATAACATGTGCCCTTTCCCTTGGGGTGGAATGTTCTGCTCTGTTCTCACCTATCAATGACATAAACACACTCCCTTCCCTTAACTCCAGGCAAATGTAGCAAAAAGTGTGTTACACTTACCCTGGAACAGTGAGCTTCACTTTGACCTTGTAGGAAACCAGAATCCCCATCACTGCCTTGTCTATTCCATCCTTAATGCTGCCAGAGAAGACAGAGAGCAGTGTGAGGTGGCACAGCAACATAGCAACAATACACGCCTGGAGCAAGAACTACGGGAACATCCTGGAAGTGGGAGGGCAGGCAAGCCTCAGGTACAGCCAACACCTCTCCAGATTTGTGATCACTGTTCACCCTGAATGAACATGATGGCATAAGTATCAGTGCTACATGTACCCATCTGGGCACACCTTTACAAAGTCTTGAGGGAATTGTCTGCTCCATCCTCCCCTCTTCTCTGTAACTCTCCCATTACCTGGGACCATTTAAAACTCCACTCACATAGTACTAGAAGCTAAATTGGTGTCCTCATCCTTCAGTTTTCCATCCAGAGCTATTTCCCTTGTCTCCCGGTTATTTGCAAGCAAGGGCAAAAGTGTCAGTGTCTTGGTCAGGCTGCTGTTGGGCTGCACCTTTTCCCTGAAAATAAGAAGGGAAGTGATACACAGTGATTTGTTACACACCCAGCTAGGAGAATTTCAAAACAGATTACAAAGCTGCCCAAAAGGAGAGGAATTTATCTGTCCAAATTCAGTTATCAACAATGCAGATGTCCACCTCTAATCCAATCAGCAAAACTGCCTTTATAATCAGCAGAGAAAAACAAGCACGCACAGAAAATGCTTGGTTTCACATTAAGGCAGAAAAGTAGGTCAGAACCATAGAATAATAGAGTATCTTAGGTTGGAAAAGCCCTTTAACATTATCAAGTCCAACCATTAACCTAGCACTGCCAAGGCTACCAGTGAACCATGTCCCCCAAGTGCCATGTCTATTTTTCCTGCAACTTAAGGATACTTCCTCTGTGCTGCAGACCTCTGAATTGGGACAGAATGAATCTTACTTAAGAATACCAATACCGAATGGAAAACATGTCCCTAAGCTACAGAGCAGAACACCAGACGAATATAAAGTACCTGGCTGTGCCCAACCTTCCTCACAGTGTGAGGTTCAGAGCTGCACTGCCAGTGCAGTGAAAAAAGGCAAGTGGTTCTCCATAACATCTACAGGCTGAAGGTTTCCATGGACTTTCTCAGACCAGAAGAAACCAAATTAAATGCTGTTGCTCAAGCAAGAGGGTCCATAACTTCCACTCAAACAGCAGCACCTTTCAGAAGTGTTGCATCTCTATTTGAAGATTTCCAGCAATGGCGAACCTTCTGCTGCCACCACTAAGCTTGTCTCTTCAAACCTCTTCTGCAACATCCCTGTTCCCCGAAAAAACATGAGGATCTCTGCTGCTTTGTGAAAAGGGGACCAGCTGCATCCAGAGAGTATGAGTAGTGTGGCACACACAAGGTAAGAGGAGAGAGTACTGTAACAGCAGGAGACTGTCAGACTGTAATTATGAGAACCTCTCACTACTGATGACGAGGGTAATTAAAAGGGTGTGAAGGAGCAAGAGCATTCACTCACTGTGCTTCCTCAGCAGCCACCACTTTGGTATAGAAGTCACTGGAGTACAGCACCACATTGGCCACCTGCTCCACTGAGGGAGAAAGAAGACACTCAGGTGTCCCCATACAACAGTTACCCCCACCCCAAGTCCCAGGAGTAGGAAACATGGTGAAGACAGCAGAAAATCCCATCCATTTAGAGCCTGAAGGGACCACCAGGTCAGGTAACCTGACCTGGACAGAGACCAACAGCACACCAACGGCCAAAGTCTGTTTTCCCTGAAAGGCACCTGGCCTTGATTTGGAAAAAACAGAAAGTCAATAACCCAAAAGAAGGTTCTCTTGGGATCTTGTCTTTCTATCACAAAGGTGTCCCTCTTCCTTCTCTATTTGGGTCTGCTTTTATCTCTGGTGTGCCCATGCATGTGGAGACAGCATCTGCACAGACTGCAGTCAAGAGCCTGTGGTAACAAATGGCTTATATTCTCCAATCCTACACAAAACCCTAAGGTACTTCTGACTGAAACACTGAAGAAGAGAGAATCTGGGACCAAGGAGGTCTTTTTAAGCCTAACAGATGCATATCAGCCTAAAAATATTTGGGAATCACAGTGCGTCCCAGACTGGCATTGAAACAGCTTTCTCTGCTATAGTTTTGTAGGAACCTCAGCCATTTTGTTCCCTCCCAGCCTTCTTTTCTCTTTCCTATCCTTTGTCTTTCAGACTGTCTTTCCCTGCTCCACAGTTTGTGGGACAAAAACATGTAGTGTCACAGATAAAACACTGGCACAGGACTGAAGCTCAGCCCCTGCCCTCAGCTTCTTTAGGAGGAATGACACCACTGCTGGCAGAGTGGCTGTTTTTCACACTGCCAGAGGTTTCTGGGACACCAGGCAAAGCTGTATGTGACCTAGGCATGTTCACAGTTAGCAGGAGCATCACACTGACAGGGAGCCCTTCCCACTGACCTCCCAAAACTGTGGATTTTTCCCACACCTGCAGGTGCCAGACCCTTTCTCTTTTTCTAGGGGGGACAATCTGGTGCCTGAAATTAAGACATACAAGTAACCACAAGAATCGGGGAAAAAAGCTACAGCACTTTACTTGATGAACAGCAAAGAAACAGCAACGCACGGTGGGAAGGAAAAATTCCTGATATCCCCAACTGCCTTCTTTAACTGTTACAAGCACTAAATTCTGGCTCTCTTTCAGTCCTATTGTGCACAAAGAATCACAAGCAACAGTAAAAACATACCCTGGACTTTGATCTTCTTCACTGTTTTCTCTGTGCTGTTGTTGATGGTGACAGTGACTTGAATGGGCTCGCCATGATAGTATACCTAGATGGAATGTGATGCTCAGAAATCCAGCCAGGAGACTTCTTCCAAGCCCTAAACCCCTCTAAACCCCAGCCAGATTGGGGAAGATGACCCTTCCCAGCGATTCATAACCTCAAATGTGTTTGGTAACAGAGTTTCAGCCTCCCTTAGCAGTAGGCACTGACGGAAATTACGTTAGAGCCCTTGAGTGCTGGGACAAGTCAGTCTCAGCTGAGAAAGGAGCAAAATGCCCATTGGCCTGCAGATACTGTGATGTCCCCAGCCCCAGGGCACACATCCCTTCACCTCTTTACTGAGGCAAGCTTTCAGATGCAGGGGCTTGTTGGACATGAAGAACTGCCAGGTGGTCTCTGCACAAGGCTGGGGTCCCAGCTTCTCCGGAGCATACTGCACCTTACGGATCAGCAGACGAGCAGAGTTCCTGGGAAGCAACAGAGGACAACATGGTGACACCTGGTGCTTGGCAGAGGCAGGAGTTCTGCATTCCCATGTGCTCACATGCGAGAAGTCACTGACAATGGAGGCAAAGCTGAACAAGCATCTGAGGTGCATCACTGGATCACCTATCCCCTTTAAGGCAAAGCTGAAGAGAAACACATCCTGTTACCTCCTATGAATTCTCTCTTCCACATTTTCTGTTGAGAAAGCTTTCACCTCAAAGTCCACCCCACAAGTCTGCCAGAGAGAGAAAGAGATGACAGCTGTGAAATCAGGATCAGCAGACAGAAGCATCTGCAGATTTTTCAGTATCTTTCTGCACACCAGAAATTGGAAGACTCCTGACAGCTGCAAATTCTTCTGGCCTCCCACCATTGCAACTGACATCCCTTAAAACTGGTATTGGCACATCCACCTATTCCATGGTGATTCTGACATATAAGGTTTAATCCTAGCCTCTGAAAAATGATGTCCCTGCTCCTGAGAGGCTTCCTGTGATAGCAGTGCTGGAAAGGTCACATCATAAGACTGACCAGTGTGAAACACTCTCTGGCCCACCCTGGGTTTCTGAACTGAATTTCTGAGTTGGCTTTGTAATGCCAATACCAGCATCTAAGGAGTGGAAGTGATCAGGCCAAGCTAACCTTTGCTTTCACAGGTTTATAGCACTGTGAGACACTGTGTCCCAGGTAACTCTCTACAGAGACATTTTTGCTAGAATATCATTCCCTGATATAAAACACATCTTATCCTTTTTGCACTATATTACACAACCCTCATCCCATATGCCTGGCTGATTGTCTAGTTCTGCTGTCCAGACAATCATCCAGTAAAGTATAAAAGGAATCTTTTTAACAGTATCAGAAACCTTGCAGAACATATCATTACTTAGTGATTTTTACTCCAGGGTTGTTCTGTTTACACATATGTACAAGCCAGCTCTTCTCTGCATTTAATTCAGGGCAGGTCTTACCACATGTTATTTATAGCAATCTGTGAGATTTTAGGCACTCAGTCTCCTTTTCTTTCATACAGCTTCACAGCCACAATCATTTTATGTGCAGCCAACCCACAAATCATGTGGTAATCTGAAGGAAGCTACAGCACTGCAGATTTTGTAGTCTTGCTGCTATTGGTCTGGTATTCCCTTTCTTATTTTCAGGATTTCAACTTCAGTTCTGTGACACACACTTTTAGCCCTTAGTTCTTGACATTTGTGGTACAGCACAGTAAAATTAGTATCACCTTTTCCTACTCTCAAATTGAGATGATTTTTTTCCATCTGACTTTCCTTAACCATGATAAGCATAAGTGTCCCACTGGTCTCACCTTATCAACATCACGAGGTGCAGGCTGCAGACAGACTGAGCAAGGCAGGTAATCTGGGAACTGTGTGAGGAAGAAGAGGAAATGCACCAAAGCGATAGGTCACAGACGTTCTAGGTAACATGCTGCTCACAAAAGCAGTCCTGAAGACAAGGGGTCACTCATTGTAATGCAGTAACCCTTTGGAATTCTGGCTAGTATACTTCCCTTGTGTGAACAAATCCCTCTCTTCCAAAAATACTTTAAAAGTCAATAAAGAAAAAAAAAAAAAGTCCATGCACAACATGAATCTTCCTCAGGAACACTAAGGCAGACGTGACTGACAGTACTGGAAGGATTTCCTGTTAGAATTTGGCAGTCAGCTGTCATTTGCTGACAACATCTGGTGAAGAGCTTTTCATCTCCTTATTTGATTCACGAAGTTTTTAAAGGAAAAGGATTTGGCACTGGGGCAATGGTATAAAGTATTCCAGCCCCTAAGGAATGGGAAGGCAAGGATATATGAGGCTGTTGCTAGCATAAAGCCATTGCAAATTCCCTTGCTTTTTAAAGAAACAATTTTCAAAGTGCTGTGATCACTGCACAGTTAGGATCTTCTGGCACTTTGCCTATTGGGAATGCAAGAAGGAAAAAAAAAACTTTGGTAACACCACCTGTCACTCAAAATTGGAACTTACAGAACATGAACTCACTATTAATTCCCATCTTCAGTCCACCACCAGGCTTCATCAGCCAGGTAAGTACAGACAAGAATAGAATCAGAGGCTCTTACGGAACTTACTGTAAAGAAAAAAGGATAAGCATTTTTCCCCAGCTTCTTCAGCAGAGATTCCTGCAAGAGGGTGAGAGACTCTGGCTTGTCAGCAGGTGGATACACCTGGACCCTGGAGAAGAACAGGTCCCGGCGGAAGGTCAGGCCAATAACATCAATGTCTTCCTGGCCGTAGCGGAACGCGCAGGTGAGGGACACAAACACTGGGAAGAAGCACAGGACAGGTGACACATGCAGCAGGATTAACGGTGAAATCAGGCTGGGATGGGGACATCTCCTGCCTCAGGGAGACATAGAAACTTATTTCAACACTTGCATAACCCAGTGAGTATTCATCCTATGTGTAACAACAGGCATTGCATTGATAAGAAGCCCATTCACCGGGGAAAACAGTTACATTTATACCCTTAAAAGAATAAAAAGGTTCTACCTCAGCATGTCACTCAGAAAGACAAACAATTCCATAAAATGCCAAACCTTTTTTCCCCTTGATAATAGCAGGATCCACCAACACAACACCATCTGAAAGAAAGGGAAAATTCAAGATTAACAGAGTATAAGCAGGGCTGAGAGCAGGAAGAGCAGCATATAATCTTGGGGACTTACCTACAGGTTCCACATTCCCTATGTTGTCAATGAAGTCCCGCTTTCCCAGGTAGATGGTCAGCTGTGGGCAGAGGATGGTCACAGCTGAACTATAAAATGCTTGTGGTTGTTGAGGGAAGGGGAACACACACATCAGAGAGCTATAAATCTTGCAGAGATCAGAACAATTCCATTTTAAATGGATTTTTTTTTTCCCCAGCAAAC
Organism: Lanius collurio; assembly: GCA_020086605.1. Lineage (NCBI taxonomy): Eukaryota > Metazoa > Chordata > Aves > Passeriformes > Laniidae > Lanius > Lanius collurio. The sequence continues at coordinate 234,834 of JACBWW010000121.1, forward strand.
ATGCAACCCCCACCAAACTCAACAGGATTATTCACACACTTCAAGATTTCAGAACTGAAGACCTGACCTAGATCAACTCCCAAAGGTACAACACAAATACTTCTGCATAGGGCAAAGAAGTGTAGATTTTGAGATTTTTGGTGCCATCAGGTTGGAAAGACAGTGAATCAGCTTTGTTTTAAACATTTACCAGCAGAAATACAACCCAGGAGGAGAATGAGGTGAGCTGCCTTCCTCTTGTATTATAACACATGAAAAGTTTGCCCTAAAACTGTTTACATCATCTCCTGAAACTCAGTGCTAAATACGGCTCACACTCCTTCATCAGAAAAACCTAAAGGCGACAGGAAAGCTTTCTAATAAGTCTCCAGTCTGACTACAGGTAAAACTCAAACCTAAATAAGCCCATTATTACCATACTCACAGCTTTGTCACGGGTGCTTTTTCTGAAGATAACTTGTTTTTGAGGAGAATCAGCATTCTTCCCATCCATCCCAGTTTTTTGAGAGTCAGGGCAGCTCATGGTCAAAGATGGGGATATTACTGTGGGTGAATGAAGCTCTTCTGTCCCAAAACGTCCTGTCTCAGATGCCTGGGAAAAATAGGTGGGTGAGATCAAAGCAGTGGGTAAAAGCACTGTACTCCTGTGATGTTTCAGAACCCCTCACACATCCAAATGGTGTCTCTGTCTAAAATCTACACAGGTGGTTTCTGTTGATAAGGAGTCAGACCAACGCCTAAATGAGAACTCATCTGTCCTGTTGCATTTTCCTCAACCAGAACCCAAAGCAACCCATTATGGGCAGAGTAGCACTGAGCTCAAAACAGAATGGACCTTAAAGGATAGAACAGTCCAGCCACCTGCCCAGAAAGGCAACAATTATACTTAGAGGTAGGGAACAGCTTACACCTGATGGGTAGAAAACAGACGGAATAAAAAATCTTCTGGAGGAGAAAAATAAGGAGGGAGAGAAAGGGGAGTGAGAGGGGGGGGGAGGGGGTGGGGAGATAATGGGGGAAAAAGAAGAGAAGCAGTGGAAAAAAGAAGGGAGAAGAGAAAGGGGAGACCACAAGGGCACAAGAGATATCCAGACAGAAGTCCAGAAAACCTGTGTGGTACAAAGCAGAAAGACTAGCTTTTCATTTTGTTGTAAGTCATAAAATAGCACCCAGTTAATCACCAGACAGCAGATTTAAAATAAGGTGAAGCATTTCCCCAGTTAACAGAAGATTCAAGGTGGCTCTGAAAATCATCAATATTAATTGAATCACAGGATTGGACACATTCACAGGGAAAAGGCCTTTGGCAGCTGCTGGACGATAATCCAGGAGCAACCTTAAGCCTGTAAGATTCTGAAGCAGAGGACCAGCATCAGGAAAGGACAACGCCACACATACCCTTACACTCTTCACCATCAGAGCTGTATGAATGAGAGCACTGTGTTAGAGACCCCAGCTCTGATGGAGTATGACTGTCCTTGCAGTTTGCTCCCATTCTAATTCTCTGCTTGCTGTCCCATTTTAAAACTGCTTCAAGAGTAAAACAGATTCTAGGGCCTATTTGCAGGCAACAAACCATGGAAAAAGGAAACACCTGGCTTCTTGGAAAGCTGAAAAAAAATGTAAGGCAGATATTAGAAACAGACCATACACATTTAAGCATTTCTATTTTTATGGAGAAGGTTTTTCAAGCCCAGACCAGTATTTGTTGCTGACTAGACACACAACTCATGCTGTAGATTCAAAGAAACACACCAGCAAATAACATTAAATACCTTGCTGTGTTCCAAATGGCACAGGAGCTTCCATGGACAGTGATAGGAACTTCTAAATTATTGAAGAAAGATGAATTTTCCAAGGCAGCAGTACCCTATGCTTCTTTGCATCTACCTGAGGGGAATCACTGCCCTCTTCACAAACAAGGAAGACAATTTGTAGGGGATTTGAAAGCTCATCTCTAGTTGCATCCATCCAGGATTTCAAGAATTAATCCCTCTCCAAGAGCAAATACTGTACCTGGGCTAAGATTCAACCAGGAAGTGGTTAAGTCAGCAACATTAAGCATTACCTAAGGACACTCAGGTAGTCAGCAAAGAGCTCTACAATGTCCTAGTCACATGTTTTGCAAAGACTATAGACTTACGTAGCACAGGACAGCTACTAAAAGCAGCTTTATTTATTCTAAAACTCTATCTCCTCCTTCCTAGGGCTGCAAGACATCCAGCCTGGTAAGAAACTGAAAAGACAAGAGCCATTTATGAAAAAGAGAGTTTATAAAACAGTAAAATGCCATTTTGATGACCTGTCAAACACTGAGAACAATGCATTATTCTCATGACCACTAAGCAATTTATCTATTAATTCACCAGCATCCAACTGACATGCTGATGCAAAACAATACACTGCTGGCTTGTACAATCCCCTCTTCAATTTATTTACAAAAGCACAACATCCAAGATTTAAGAAATACAGATTTTTCAATTAACTTTAGCTTTTCTGTTCATTAATTTTCCAAGAGTAGCTTTCCCCCACCAATGAATTTGGCCCTGGTATTTCGCACAACAGTATGTGTTAACTTTGGGCTTGTGAGCTACAGGAACAGCTGCAGCTTTCCTCTGTCAGCATCTGTTCATTTGATTACAAGAATCACATGATATCCTGTCCACTTGCCAGCCTCATAGCTCCCTCCAGCTCAAGCAACCTTGCAGTCACAAATCAAGTTTGCTTTTCACAATCATCAACATTTCCGTGAGTATAGTGGCTGGGTTACACAAATTATTTCCAAAAAATGAACGAAAGAACCAGTATTCCTCAGCTCTTTCAAGGTTCCAGCAACATTTTATTAACTGGAGGTGGATTATTTGAGAGCTTAATCACTACCCTGTCTAATCAACTCTGGCAAACTACAAGCCAGCCAAGCTGGAACCACAGAAATTCACATGTGCCTGTGCTGCAGAAGAAAAGTCAGGTCTTGATTGTAGGAAGTAGTAAAGAAACCCCACATGTTCTACTCAGTCACACTTTGCAAAAGCAAAAGGGAGGAAGCTGGTTTTGTACAAGTCTGAGCTGCAGCCACTGCAGGGTTATTAGTTCTCCAGAAAAGGATGAGCATTCCTGTTGGTACATGTACCATTGCAAACACCTTCAGGGCATCTTGGAAACAGCTTCTCCATAACACATGCTCCTAGTGCACCCTTAATCCAGAGAAAGATGCCCAACCCACCCTGAAATCCACTTGAAGGGCAGCTCCACCTCTGGCAGCAAAACTGCTACAGCCATCTCTGCACTGCAGGTACCCTTATTTACTCCTCCTATGTCTGCAGGCTGAAGGAGAAAAGGAGGCAACAGAAGTAATCAAAATATAGGAAAAAAAAGCTAAAATTTCTCACTAGAATTTCTTACATACCTTGGTGCTAAAGAACTTTAATCTAAAATGCTTAAGGACTTAGCTAGTCCTTATCCTTCAGCATTAACCTGCTTCATAACAGCATCAGTGGGCCAGAGCCCTTTGTGTAACATCTGTGGCCATGCTGTAGAAAAACGCAAGTGCAGCAGCCTAAATTATAAACATCTTAAATCCATTTATTCTGATCCTCTTCAGCAGAGCCTGCAGTTTTAATTATGCTTATCTCCCAATAACCTTTCATCATGCTGACTTGCCACTTTGTGATCTACTTTCCTGCAGTAAGCAAGGTCACCTGGACTAGTGGCAGGTGCCTTTTCAAGGACCATCTGCCACTGCAACAGGTGGAAGAAAAATATCTGGTCTTTAAAAACTGTTCAGAATACCAACTTTTAATTTTTTGCTATAGTTCTCACTTCCATGAGCTGGATAGGAGCTTATTTTCTTATGAAAAAAGGAGGGTGGCCAGTGATGGCTCTTAGTTGTGAAATTTGTACACTGACGAGCTGAAGACTTTGCTTCGTTACTGTGCAGCTGGAACCACAGCAACATCTTCAACACGGTTTTTGTGTTTTTAAAGAAATGTGCAACTCCTACTCCTGACTTAAAAACGTCACAATGTAGGAGTTGAAGTCTCACAGCAGAAAAAGCTGCCTATTTTCCGCAGTGTTTGAAATACAGATCCTGATTTCCTCAGATCAGCAGTTTATTTAAGATATCCAAGAACACATCCACCTTTCAAGGACAGACACAGAGACACTTGTTCAATGTGGCAAGACTTCCTTCAGTCTCAAGGCAGGACTCCTGAGACAGGGCAAGCACAGGCTGCACCTGCAGGACATCCAGCCCCAAGCTAAGAGTATTATCCTCTTTCCCCCTCTACACCAAATCCCACAATGGGGGTGAACACAAATCCACAATTCACTGGGAAAATGACATTTCAGGTTCCCCTCTGCACTCATTCCAAATAAGATCTCGCACACAGATGCACAAATAAATGAATCAGAGCAGTGTGGGGGTTTAAAAGCAGAACACAGGTTTATTTACAATCAAATTCTTATGGGCAGCTGAATAAATAAAAACTTTGCCGCATATACTCCAATTTCCCTCTGCAGAAAGTGTCTGATAAAAGGCTGGGTTAGAGGGAGCCTGTCAGATCAGCTCCCCCAGTCCAGCCCCTCCAAAGAACACACTTCCATAGTAAAACACTACTGGGAAAGAAGAAAATAAAGTGCAAATAAAAAGGCAATAAAACGCTGGTGGCTTGTCTTGAGGCCCAGAAAATGTGGAAAGGTTTGGCTGGATAAAGATATGCCAGGTAGCGCACATGCAGTCACATCATGGTCTGGGGTGCCAGAAGAGGAACAGAGCCAAGACACGGCTCTGTAACACAGAGGGCTCCAGCACAAATGGGAATATTGCACATGCGCTCAAGAACGGGACAAGTGGCCTGGAATTGCCTGCACCAAAACAATGGATTTGGGATTTGATGCCACTGCTCCCGTGTTCTACTGACAGCCGCCAGGACAGGACGGATGAACAGAAAAAGGGACCAAACGTCTGTATTCCAGGACTGAAATCACAGGATTACTACATTCCTCATCACTGCAGCACTTCTGCAACAACCTCAACAAGTTGAGCTCTCTCCTCATGCCCAGGAACCAAACTTTCTGTGGTATAAAAAGATTAAAAACCTCCTATTGTGACGCTCAAGCTGTTGAAGGGCACTTCAACACAAGAGTGCAGAAGTCCTGAAGAACAGAACACTGCCTCAAGAGGGTTCACATGACAGAGCTGGAGAGCCTGTATCAGGATCAGAACAGATCCAAACTGAGCTGATGACCCAAAGGTAGATCTGTCAGAGCCATGGGAGACTCTTTTAAAGCTGTTCCGACATTTTAAACTGCCTAGGACGTGTTTCAGGATCTTCTCACCCCATGCCTGAACTAGGCCACCAGAACAGAACACAGGAGACAGGACATGCTTTAAGTCAGCATACACAATGACTTCTTTCTAAACTTTCCACCTCAGAAGTGCTGTCGATACATTTGTATGACAGGATATTTTGGCACAGCTGTCTAGTGAGGAATCCTGCTAGTATCTTCAGCTCCATGTGGTGCATAGATACTGCATGTAAAGGCATGACTAAGCAGCATTCTCCATCCAGAATAGCTAATCCCATGCTGAGCCCGAGTGCCACAGTGCAGTTACGGCCATGAGAAGTCTGACTTGGGCTCCTTTCTCCATTGCTTTAGAACTTCCCTCTGGAAAGCAAAGCCCATGCGCTTGTCAGTGTCCTGACTCCGGATGGATCTGGGCTCAGGTCTCCATGCTGTGCAGCCATGGACCAGCACCACCACACACAGCCTTTCATCCTCCGTCAGTCAAAACTCAGACCACAGCACAGCCTTGTTTCCTTTGTCCACACTGACCACGTGGGCACCCACTGGTGACCATGCAACTGCATTGATAGAAGAACTGAAAGGGAAAGCAGGAGTAAGTTTACAAGAAAATTGAATTCCACAACAGCACTTAGCACTGGAATGAAATACTATAATACTCTTACTACCAATAAAAAAGCCCCCCCAGTTTCTCAGAGATCAAGAGACTTAGGCTTTTAGTAAGTCTGAGGGAGGTACAATTTATTCAAAATACATTGAATGCACTTTATTAGAATTCTATCTCAGTTTAACAAGATCACAACAATCTAATCTAATTAAATCTGAAGAATACTGCCATGAATCCACAAAGACTTTGCATATTAATAATTCTCACATGCCAAAAAAAGTTGCAAATCTGTACAACTCCAACTTCTTCATAGCTCAGCAAGAGCCACAACCCAGATCCCCACCCTTGGCTGCACGTCCCACTTCCCCTCACCTGTGATGCTTTGCAAGCGTCCTCACCAATTTCCCAGTAAGCACATTCCAAATGTAGAGGGCCCCATCAGCTGAGCCAGCAGCCACATAGTTACCGTCAGGGCTGTGGGATCAGACAAGGCACAGAGGGCAAAGAACAATTTTCAAGTCAGCAATTTTCAGCACACATCATCATTCCACCCACAACTTCCTAAGCAAGCAACTTGGCCATAAATAGTCTTTTAGGAGTTATGTGTTATCACCTGCTAATACTAAGAGGTGAAAGCACTTTAAAATAAGAGTATTTCCAAGACATTGCATCAATATCTACAGATATACTCTGGCTTGACAAAGAGGTAACCTGGGGCAAATTACAAACTCTGCTCCTGTTTTCTAGCTGTAAATGGGGGCCAGGGCAGCCAAGCATCAAGAATCACTCAGTTTAGCTGAGGAAAGGTTTATCAGGTATCTTGTTTATGTCTGAACTTACCTGAACACAACTCTCGTCCAGTCAGAGCCACATTTGAATCCCTGGGCACTGGAAAGTTAGAATCAGATAACCATTAGGTCATTTATTAGAAGAGATACTTACTAAAGACAGTATTAAGGATTTCTGCATGGTTCAGAATAAACTCCAGAATCCCTTTATCCCAATTAATGTTTCTCACACACCCTTCTCTCAATGGTACCTGAAGAAATTCTTTCCCTTAGACCACAGACTTCTAAATCAAGCTGCCTTCTTTAAAGAGGCACATGAGAAGATCCATTAGAGCAGATCTTTGCTGTTTCTAGACATTCTAGAGAACTTTGTCAGCCATGTAGAATAATAAGTGAGGAGACTGCTCTCTCCACAGAGGTCCCTGAAAACCATTCCAGCACTGAGGGTAACCCACAACAGAAGGTTCTGAAATTCACTGTGTTCCTGTGAAGAATACGCTCACCTGAACGTCTGCTTGACAGCACTGACCCGCAGATCGATGATCTTGAGTAGATCGTCACGGGAACAGGTCAGGAGCTCTGTTCGCTCCGGGTTCAGGTCCAGAGCTGTGATTCTTCCGAGCAGCTCCAGTTCTTTTACTATGCTTTCAGTCCTAAAGACAGAAAGAGAAAGAAAAAAAAAAAGGGAAGGAAAAACAAAGCAGTGAACTAGGGTACAAGAAGCCAAACCAGTGCATCAAAACTTTGACTCGTCCCAAAGTGGAAGAGGAGAAAAAGGATTAATGGTTTATTTTTACATTTTCTTTCTTTCCCAAGCTAGAGCCCACCTTGTGGATAGCATTTCCAGCTAACAGTTAGACACTACTTTCCTCACAACCCCACCCTAGAACAGCAAGTACTGACCAATGAAAATCATTTACCAGCAAGCAGGCTGCCTTTTCAGAAAAGAAATAGCACCCCATCCCCCCCCCTCCAAAAAAAAAAAATCCCAAACCTGTAATACCAAACAACATAAAAGTAGTAACAAAAGTCTCTTTAATGGCCTTTTGCCACTTTTACAAAAGTCTCCCCAGATGCTAAGCTCAGGAAGAAGAGTTCCCTACTTCAGATTAACCTGACAGCAAACCCATAACCACTCCTACACCATAAGCTCTCCTACAATAGTTTTACCTGATGTCCCAGAAACGAATTTTCTTATCAAAATGTCCACTCATTACACACTGCTCAGTACACACGATGTCATTGCAGCTCGATCCTGCAAACACTGTTTTTATACCTAAAAAGAAGGAAAAAATTGTGACACTTAAATTCACATTGTCCAAACTGATGAAAATAGAGACAGAAAACAATCCCTAAAATGCCTCCCACCCAACATAAAGTGGCCACACAGAGCAGTGCCTAAGGAGTGGCACAGGGCAAACTGTCTTAAAATAATCCTGATTAAGTCTTCAACCTCTCTGCCCTTCTCAATCTCCTTTGCTGTGACTTTAAATGTTCCCATGATAGCTGCTTCATTTCCACTTCATATTTAGCCAGCTATAATTTGCTGCTATTAAACAACATGAATCTGTCTCCTGGACCTATGTTTGCAAATCAGCTATCAAGGTAACTCTAAATCTCAAATGCTCTCTCAGTGCAAGCAGATTTAAGTGCCCACAATAGGAGAAAATCCAAGGAAATAAGGTGTTTCTCCTGAAGAAAAGCTTTGATCCTAGCAATTCCTTCATTTGAGATGTTGAAATTTTTGGTGTGTTTCCAAGAGACACTTCCATCCACCTCTGGGTTAAAAACCCAGCCTGGCTCCAAGTTTTTAGTGGAAGACTAAAATACCCATCCCCCAGATTGGTAAAAAAAGAACACTCTCAAAAACAGCTGCTCTCAGTGTAATAGCATTAACAGTGCTTCCTGCACACACAGGACTTCTTATTCCAAGTAACAGGCAGAAAGAATTCAGTTACTTAAAGAATAACAGAAAATGGGATGGCTGCTAGCTTTTTCTGTTTTTATACAGGCAAAAAGATTCAATAATTGATCTGATGCCAGACTGCCATGAGCATTCAGCAGAAGCACAAACATGGATGGAAGACAGAAGTTAGGCTTCCTTACAAACTTTGCTGCGGAGGTCCCAGAGCTTGAGGGTCCGGTCGTGACTTCCTGAAACAATACGTGCATTATCCAGCAAGAACTTGGCTGACAGAACTTTACCGCTGTGACCTGTCAGGGTGTGCTGGGGACAAGAGATTGACATGGTGAGTATTTCCACTTGCTCAAATCATTATTTGCGTGTCTCCTGCACTGTTTGGCAGAAAAAACATCTATTACAGTTAAACAGAGATCAACATTGAATACGAGGGTTAATTATCACAGAGTCCAGCCTGGAGCTGGGAAACACAGGTCACCATTGGCTGCAGTTTCTCCAGTTACTCAGAAACCTGCCAGCTCCTTCCTCAATACTCTGTACACCTACATTGCATAGACAGATGGCAACTGCAACACAGCCTTGCAGGACTAATTGATGAGAAGGGGTTAAAGCATGCTGAAAATGGAAATCGTGCCTTCCTGCTTTCATAGAGAGCTTCCCACAAGGACACAACAGGGTATCGAGTCTCAACTGTTATTTACATCTTAAAGCCTGAAAGCTGAGACAACCAGGAATTTCAGAATAACTGCCTGCAGCAGCTTCTGTAAGTGCAGAGGGGGGGGCTCTGTGGGGCTGACAACATGAACTATATTCACTTAGAACTGCTCAACATTTATAATAAATCACAAAACAGATAATGATAATTACTAAAGTAAGAGTTATGAAAAAGAGGACAGAAATCTCTGTATATAGTTAGATTTTTTTTAAATACTCAACAGAGTATCAGATTGCACAAAGCAATCTGGGCTGGGGGAGACACAAAATAAAAGCCCTTAAGAATGGAAAGAAATGGGAGCAAAGTTTGGGAAAAAACCCCAAACGTGATACGGAACAAAACTCACAAGATCATCCCAAAAGGTCTCAGGCCACCTTGCCTTAAGAAAGGAACACAAACTCCAGCAAGGAGGATCCATCTTTCACTCTGAATATCTCTTCTGCCCTTGCTGCACAGACATCACATACAGATATCTGCATTTAGGCAGGGAGTTTCAGCTAAGTTTACAGTGATTTCAGCTTTACTGCCTCCTGCCTATGTGCAAGCCATGTAAAGTCCACACCGCTCTCACTCAAAGCAGAGATCACCGTTTCATCTCAGCAAACAATAAATGTACTCCAAAGAATTACAGGAAGATTATGTGAAGCCAGGTGAATGTTAGCAGGTGTAACTAACCTTTTGCAGTGAGTAATCGATGTCTGCTAAACTTGTACTCACTATAATCCAAGGAGAAGGTGCAAAAGAACTGATACTCTTCACTCTCCTAACTGAGACCGGACATCTCCACAATGAGAGCTACCCAGTGAATTATAGTGCATCTGTTGGTTATAACCAACACTGAAATGTCAGATTTGAGCAGCAAAGTAGCACCTTCCTAAAATAAAAGTTGAGGAAATGTACATAGGAAATGACAATTTTACAAAGCTCTTGCAAAGCTGTGAAGAAACTTTTGGTCAATCAAAGGATAATTTTCAAATCCTAGCCAAGTGTTAGAGAAGAATATGAGAACAAAGTATTTGAGAGGAAAGGAGGAACCTTTCAAAAGACTTTGAGGATGATGTCCAGCATGTTGACACTTGCTGCCTTGGATAGCCAGGCAAAGGGCTCCTTTCAAGAATGCTGCTCCTGACTTAAAAGAAAAGTCCCTTTGTCTTCTGCAAAGCCCTTTTCAGCAGCCTCCTTTGAGTGAGGGTGAAACATTGACATCGCTCTCCATAAATCTTAAGAAACATTTAAACTTCCCCAGAGGGGTACAAAAAAGTGCACTTTATGTGGCAAGGTTTTTCTAACTGTGGGGTTGTATTGGGAAAATACACAGTAACTGGAGCTTCCTGCAAGGCTGTGTGGAGATCAACACTGTATTTTAGGTCTTGCTATGAAGACCTTCAAGAGATAAAGAACCTCTCAATGAAAAGAAGTATTAAAAGTGTCTGTAAATGCCCAACTTCCAAAATTGTCATGTCCCCATTAGACAAAACGGGGAATACAAGACGTAAACAACCTGCGCACTGCTTTGCCTCACAAGACTCACCCGTAATCGATTGTCATCAACTGTCCAAATTCTGCTGGCAAAGTCATTTGAAGCTGCTAAGAGGTAAGAACCCTGTGAATACAAGATTCCTTTAAAATTCCATCTGCTAGTCAATATGCAAACCAAACTCAAATAATTCAAAAAAATCATTAAAACCATATTAGTGCTATTTTGCCAAAGGAAAAAAAGAATAAAACCAAAACCACAGTAGCAAAAGCCAGTATGGAAAGCTAATGTAACCCTTCCCAAAGGGGTATGGCACCTGCTTCTTACCAAAATGGGAGGGTTTGTAGAATCATGGCTATAGATAAAAAAATATATTTATTGTAACAAGAATAATGTATACCAATATACAATTAAAACAATAACCAGAGCAGAAAAAGGACATTCATCCTTCCCTTCTGCTGCAGTGAGGAAATGTGTTCTAGTTTACCCTCATCTGTTGTGGAGTTGTTTTCCTTTTTTTGTTGGGTTTTTTTTTTGGTTTGTTTTTTTGTTGCTGTTGTTTTGGTTTTTGTGAGGGAAAAAGCCCTGCATCATCTACTCCCACTGCTTAGACAGGTCTCAAGAGTGAATTAGCCCGATTCTTGCCATTTTCATTAAAATTCTAATATTTTAAGCTAAGATTTCAAAAATGAGATCTGCCTGAGAGAGAAGACGACCTGTTCGTGGCTTTAGGCTTAGGGCTCTCACAAGTCACCCATGGAGAATAGCCACCACAAAATTCATGCTTGCACTCCTGTCCATCCCAAAAGACTTTCCTGAATCCTTGTAATCCTTCGGCATTTCATCCAGGCAATACTCACTGCAAATGTGTTCAAGCAACTTGCCAAAACTCAAGACTATTTTGTCCTGCAGATTAACAGCACATCTCTAATAAGCTGGTCAGCGTCCAAAAGAAGGAACCTCATGAGTGTATACATAATTTAGCACATGGAATCATCAAAAGGCAGAAATTACATCAGCTTTGTGTATGGAAGAGGTCTCAGCAAAAAAGTCAGATCACATGTCCAGTTAGACCACTCCAAGACCCCAAACTCCTTCAAGCAGGACTGTCGGATGCTAATCCCAGTCATGTCTCCGCTGCTCAAGGTGAACATGACCTGAGCACATCTCCCACTGTCAGCAAACACTCTGCCAGCCACACCATTCCTGTGCCATGGCTGGGGAGAAACTGCTGGGAGAAGAGGGCGTGGAACTGCAAGTCTCGGGATAATCAGACCTTTTACTATTCATCACAGACCTCTGTAAAGCACTCATGGAATTAAAACTTCACAGAAATACTGCCTTAGTGTATTCACTTCTTCTGTGCTGTTATGCCAGCTTCAGTGGAAAGCTAAAGACTAATTTCTTACTTTAAACAAAAATCCATAACAGCTAGTGTCTGAGCCGCATATCATCATCTGAATTGTAAAGCAAGGATCAGAATTACAGACTGCAACTTAGCATATAAAAGTCTTTTGTACAATTTTAACTACTTTCAGCTGCCTTCATGTTTTAACCCATTTCTTAGGTAACTTTTCAATTAGAATGGAAACAATAGTAGAGAACAACATAACTCCATTAATTTCTTTCCAATTACAAACAGTAGATATTGCACAGATACTCACAGCACTATCAAATTCTATGCTTGTAATCCCAGCATTACTTCCAGAGAGGGAACCTTTGGGCTCACACCTATCTGCACAGAGAAAGATGAACAAAAACTTGAGCAATGGATTAGAACAGAAGTTGACACAAAGTGACCCGTAATACAAGTTTATTTAGCATCCCATCATACCCCAAAGCAAAAAAGTTTACCTCCCAAGACTTCCCACAGCTTAACCCTCCGGTCCATGCCTCCTGTTGCTAGTAACCGAGAGCCAGGGCTGAACTGCACTGCATTCACCTCCCCATCATGTGCATCCTGAGGAGGGGGAGGAACAGAACAGCCACCCAAAAGGGAATTAGCACACACCCATAACCCACAGACCAGAAAGCTACAGAACTTAAAGGTTACACAGAATCACAGCTGTGCATCTTTCAGCAGTACATAGGAAATAAAGCCACAGACTGAAACTCTGCTGTGGCTGGTGGTGTACAGACAGCAAAAAGGCTGATCCTTATCTGAAGGAAAAATAAAGGTACATCAGAAAAACAGCAGCAAGGACTCAGCAGTGGTAACAAACTACCAAAAGCCTTACCATGCACTTCCTAAGCTTAGGCTCTTAAGTCACACCAGAAAAAAAAATAAGGAAAGGATGAGACAAAAAACAGTAACAGGTGGTGTGCTGTAGAAAGAAAGTAACTTCTCATTGTTCCATCTGTCCACAGACATCCATGGAACATGATCCAATCATTTCATGCAACCACGGAATACCCAAGTCAGGCTTGGGTTGGGCAGGTCCGCTAGGAAACATCACAGCAGATGCACTGCATTCACTGGGTGTGTTGGTGATTAAGCAGTACCAGTACAGGTGTGACAGCACCTGCTTCTGAGGACTTGGGCTTATGCTGTGCCTCCTCTCTGCAGATGCAGACCCCCTAGCACGCCTTCCCCTCACAACTTAATGGTCTGAATTCTTAACCTTTTAAAACCTATGAGGATTTTAAGATTCATTCCTTTTTTATTCCTTTATTAATTTCATGGCTTTATACTATTTACCAACACAGTATAACCACCACAATCTTAATTATTTTTTAAGTATTTTCAGTTACTTCTCTTTCAAAACCAGCTTTTCTGGAAACTTGTATTTTTACAGAACTTGTTCCTTGAATGGACCTGCCAGCTCATATTTATGGCTCATCACACTTCAAATCTGATCTTTCTGCAAACGCAGAGAAGCAATTCACAACAAAATTGGTGAAAGGCCTTGCCTAGAAGCTATGCCTGGGAATGATTCCTGAAGTGACTACCTTTTCCACCTCCTACTCTCCAAAGGTGAGCCCAGTCAGCCCCCTGGATCAGCCAAACCTCTGTCACAGAGCCCTTGCAATAATTCGTGGAATGCTTTGCCAGACCTAGACATGTCTTGACCCCCCCCACCTGGGCTCAAAACACTGGAGCTAAAGCCTAATACCTCCTCCCTTGACATGCCCTATTGAACCCAGCTCCAGCTGCCACTTCAGTCATGACCTTATTCTCACTTGAGGTGACATTGCTACTCCCTCCACCCACAACTTCCACTACAGAATAAGTTAACAGGGCAGGCAAGAATACACAAGCCCTCCTTACTGCACTGAGCCACACTGATACTCTGCATGAAAAAAAAAAAAAGTAATTTCATATCCATGAAAAATCCACATGCAGCTCTGGAGTGCCCAGGAAAGCTCCAGAGGCATGTTCAAACAAGCAGCTGCATTACAAGACAATTTCCTTTCAATCACAAGACAATGCCCTGCACAGAAACTTAAGTTTATCTTTGTGAGGCCAAAGAACACATAAAGGAGGTCTCAGCTTGAAAACCTTTGATCACGCACAGCAAATGAGGACACCCCAACACCATGAGCTCCTCTTCACCACATTTGTTGGATTACATTTGGTGCCATGACTCCCTTTACTGTGGAGAACTGGAACTGAATTAATCCCAAACTGTCAGCAATCTCTTCTTCAATCACAGCTCTACTACAGCATGACAGAATAGGGACTGCTGGGAGCAAGAGGGTAATGGGGTGGAATTTCCCTGTGCCCTCAGAAAACTTCTTTGTCATCATTGACCTCAGTGAGACAGACATCAAACACACTAGCTTTGAGAAACATTTGGGCTAAGAATTAAACTGAATGAATGCTTCTACCAAAGCAAGAATTCCTTCCTGTTTGGCAGTGCTAACAGAAAGTTTCAGGATATTGGTTCCCATATAGAGGATTCTCTTCCTCGAAAATCAGAACAAAGAATGGCAGGGGCAGAGAATTCCTTCTGTACTCACAAAGACACATATGGCAGTAGTGGGCACTCTCACTTCTTTACTGGCACCTGGTTGTGGCTCTACATTATCCTGGGGTGCAGGGAATGAGGACAGAGAACGCCTCCTGAGATGAAACAAAGCAGAAACATTTTTAAATAAGAAACGAACACTGTTTCTCTTGAGTTCATCCTGATCTGTACTTATCACTTAACTACACTGTACATCAAGTAAAAAATGGGGGAAGGTACTTTTAACTTTTTTTTATCGCATCTGTCAAAAATTACATTTGTCATTTAACACTATGTTCACTTATGGCTTTAGATATTTCACAGTTCACATGATTTACCTGAACTAATTACTGAACTCATTTTGGAGCAGCGTTTTAATTTTTTCAATAGGAAGTGAAACATGAGAATGACTGCAGCTCCACTGCTATGTCTCGGAAGACTCAACACCATTGCAGCATTACATCCCAGGCAGCAAAATGCTCTGTTCCAAAGCTTGGGCTGCTCCATTTAAGCAAAGACATCCACCTACTGCAGAGCTTAGCTTAGAAGAACTGGCTTCACTCTGGATACTAAGCACAGAACCCAATGACTTATTTTGAACAACCCTACTAAAGGAGCAAAGTGCATTGGAAAGTAAGAGCAAACCCCATGAATTCTCTCCACAAAGAGGGGCTCACTGCCTCTCTCACTGTAAATAGTTTCTAACCAGAGTTATCAACCGCAGAATCTAATCAGCACAACGCAGCTGGGTTCCATTTACTTCAATGGAATACAATCACATGCCGGACTAAGAGCAGATAATGTTTTCACCTGGCAGTATCAGAAGACTGATGTCCCAAAAGGGGAGACTCAGACAGACTGGAGGGAAAGGTCAGAGGTCAGCACACGGCAAGATGGAAGAAACAGGAAGTTGAGGAGAACAAAAAAGAAAAAAAGAAGAAAGGCAGAAGCTAGAAGGAAGGCTGAAAATATTTGCTGCATCACCAAGATTTTGGTGTACATTGAAACTAATATACAAAACAAGGAGGTGAAAGTGTTCTAACCTACCCAAAGATATTACTGATAGAGTCCAGAAGGCCTCCAGCTGGCTGGGAGAGTCGCTTACTGAAGGAGGGGAGGACAGGTTTAAACCTTGTGAATAGCTTCTCCACATAAAGATCAATACAAACACATTTCATAGCAACATATCTCTGGAAAGACTCCCTCCCCTCAGACCCAGCCCAGAGACAGAGAACACCAAGGCAGGCATCAGTGCAAAAGTCATCCATAACTACAACTCAGAACATGTTTTGTGGGTGAAGTTTCTTCAGTGTCCCTCAAACTCACCCTGTGAATTGCTGGGTTTAGATATAACAGTCTGCCAAGTCTGAAGTTTCAACCAAATTAATCCATAATCTCATGTAACTACCTCTTACTTTCCACTCACTGCTATTTTAGAGAAAGAACAAGATGCATTTAATCTAGGTGAAAATTATTTTCAGCATTTCAGCTAAACCCAGCTATTTGCAAAGTCATATTGATATCTTGTAGAGTAATGGAGGCATAAAACAACAGGCATTGTAATACCAATGTTATTAACTATTTAGTTTTTAAACGTTTATTTTAAAGATTAAACCAATATTTTTCAGGCACTGGGGTAATTTAGTTGAAACAGCAAAGGAAAACCAGCACAGGAGCTTCCTACTGCTCTGGTAGAAGCACTAAACTGTATTCTACCTAGAGACAACTAAAACCCTAAGTTACACTCCCAACATAGTTCCAGCTCTACTATGCCCCTTCCTCTTCCTCAGTGACATGCTTCCAGAACCTCTCGAGCACAAACCTGGATGTCCGGCTGACAGCTGGCACCGGAGAAGTTTCTTCAGCTGCGTCAGAGGTTTCATCTGCAAGCACTTCAATATCATCATCCCTGCTGAAGTGAGAGAAAACACCTCCTTTTCAATCAGCCATTGACAGCATGAACTGACAGGATGGCACGGTTCCAGGGCCTGTTGGTGTCCACGCCCAGCCCACCCCAGGTTTATGGAGCTGCAGCAATACACAGGTAGATCCAGACAACACACATTGATGCAGCTGCCACTGACAGAGATGTAACTCAACACGTAGTGTCTGAAAACAGATACACAGCAATTAAATTTCAATTTTTCTTTCCAGCTGGCAATTCCATCTCACTGACAGCAGGGCTGGATTTCCACATCCCCCTCTGTTTTCAGACCTCCTTTACAGATTCTCTTTACTACAGGCATCCTATTTCAGCATGTAGCACTAACAACCCACCACACCTGAGCAGGGCTTCACCACAGAAAGTGATATTTGCTGGAACAGTTACAGAACAACAAAAACATGAGTTACTGCAACACCAAGTATAGGTAATATCAGTACCTTTTTTGCTGTTTCAAAACAAGGAAGTGTTAAAAAAAAGGCGCAAGAGTTTGACTGAATTTTCTTGCTTCACCTACACCAAAGACACCTCGATACTTTCTCCACTGTTGTACTTCAGGTGCTGCACCATTAAGTGTGAGAGCTGTTTTTGTTCAATCCATTAAAGTGTTGATGGTTGACTGAACACAAGTGTGAGGTTCCAACACACGTACAATAAATTATTCCAGCTAAATTACTCAGCTAACGCTGAAGATTTTCCCCCATTAGTTACCATGGGCTGTGACAGCCTAGTATTTTTTTCTTCGCTGATTTTTCCTCCACTGCTGATTTTGCAGGACAAACTATTTTTAAACACACTTTGCCAACCTAATGCTGTTTGACTGAGTAGAAGGTTAAATTCAACATTTAAATAACCAATTCGTGCCACCAGATAACACTCAGCTGCAAAAGGACTTAAAAGGATGAAACCATTTGTAACCCCTCATTTCAGAACACAGCTGCACTTTCAATTCTGAGATTCTGGAGGACAGTATACATGAAAAGGCTACGGAAAATATACTCACTGATTGAATGTAGGAGGCTGGAGTTTCAATAAAATACTATCAAGTTCTGCCAATATTTATTTTTTAAAAAAAATATAAGGTTTCTGCTATTAAAACTACATGTAGCAAAAGAACTTCACAGGTTAACAATGTGATTTTAAGTAAATATAAATACCAAAGCACCCCCCCTGGAATAATGCATTTTTTCCCTTCAGTAAGCAGCACATTTACACAACACAAACCCTCTCAAATTTTAAAATCATAAAGAAGAAATCAAAACCATCTCTGCAGCAGAGTTTGAGTAGTTTACAGAAGCAATTATGCTATAGGGTGTCCCATACTCCCTTTCCACACGTTGTTCCTCTCTATCCCAGCCTTTCACATAGCCTCCCTTCCAGAAGGATGCACTCCATCCTGCACAAAGGCTTGCAGCACAGAACTCAACATGACTGTGATGTGAACATAAAGAGGAAAGATCTCCAGAAAAAGCCTGCAGGCTGGTCTGGCACCACTCAGCAGGGCACAGGAACAGAGCATCAGGTGCAGCTGTTCTGGACCAGGCAAATACAAACACCCTGATCAACCCAGCACAGAGCACCCACAGCTCACATGGCCCACTTCAGCCACCTGATCCACCACCACCCAAGGCGAAACACAGTAGGGCAAGGACAAGGGACTAGAGGAATTTCTCTTCAGCTTACCAGGTAAAGGACTCCACTGGTTTTCCCTTAGACAATAAATCCCTGCCAGTATGGAAGCCATGTATTTTCACCCAGATTAATTCACTCAGTACCTGTTCCTACGGGAAATCCTTGAGCACATTCAAAGTGTAACATTTTAAAATCCAGGCATCTCTAGAGTAATTGTTTCATGAAAAACTATCTCAAAGACCAAAGGCACATATTTCAGCATAAAAACATTTGTTATAACAACATCTATTCACCATATGAACCATTCCTGGGACTTTCAGTCCAAGTATCCATTTTCAGTCCTAAAAGAGCTCCTTCTTCTCTAAATTCAGGTGGGGAGAGTTACTGCACATTTCTGACTTCATACGAGAAGTTACAACACTCCTCTACACCACCCAGTTTAGGAATAACATTTATCATATAATATGCATTTATCATGCATCTACATAAAAGTGAGGCATGAACTGATGAAAGAGACTTTAAAAATAAAGACTGCTTACGGTTCAACAGGCAAGGGCTCTTTGGCAGCTTCTGCCAGCTCCTTCTGCAGCCTGGCCTGGCGTCTCCTAAGAAAGAGAACCCAAGGTTATTAAAAAAGAAAAATAACAACATTTCCTTAATTCCATTCCAAAGGCTACCCCACACAGTTCTGATGGGCTTCATAAGATTTTTAAAAAACTAAACTAAAAAAAAAAAAAAAAAAAAATCAGTCCCCTGCCCAAATTCCATTCTGCTTTTCAAAAGGTACCCTGAGCAGGAAACGCAGTTTTCTTACTCTGAGCAGCAAAGGACAGAATCACTCGAGGCAATGAGGCAAAGTAGCTAGGTTTATGGCCCTTTATGATCCGTATGAATATGGATCAGCTTGGAGAGCAAGAACTTGCCAAAATAATGATTATGTTAGTGAAGCTACTATAAAACTGATAGCTACTGTGAGATTTGTAATATAGCTCAGTCTCCAAGTGTCATTAGCTGGCAAGTAAGCTGAAACAATTCAGAAGGAAAATTATTTTGCAAGGAAAAAAAGCCATACAAACTATTTTTGCAATCAGGTTTACATAGCTCAGTCTCATGGCAGATGCTCATTCTAGAGGAAGGCAAAAAACACTGAAGTAAGTCAAGTCAAAAAAGGATACAATTAAGAGCAGTATAAGCTGCAATATTAACAAGACAACTCCAAATCTAATGCCAGCAAAACCCCCAGTTTCTATCTGATTTATGATCTTCAGCCCGCAGTTAAATGTTGCTGAAGAAACAAAAAAAAAAAAAACATGTTTTATTCATTTAAAAGACAGGAATGTTATCACAAAGCATCAGTCTGTGTTGGTTGGAAAAAGGAACAGAAAGTTCTGAACTCTCACTGTGTTGTGCAAGAATAGAGATCTCAGAGGTCAAAACTAAATCTGGTTTTATCTTATGCACTCATAACTGAAAAATATCTCAGTTTTATCAAACAGAGGTCATGGATCTCACCTTGAATCCTTTTCATTTTCTGCATTCAAACGATTGGCTTCTTGTGCTTTCTCTGCCATCCAACGTGAGACCAGCTCCTGGTTGTCTTCAGTAGTTTTCCTTAGTTTCTCCTCTAAGGCATTGAAGGTAATCTGGAGAGCATCATATTCATCTTTCAGTGTCTGATTAGCTCGCTCAAGATCTTGCAGTTTGCTACGCAATTCCTGGCACTCTGTTTCCAGCTCAGAAATCTTTTGCAAATACTCTGCAATCCTGGAATGGCAAAAAACCCATATAAAACAATGAGGACCTCCTTTGGGACCTGCACCATCTTCCTTGTGCTGTTTGCACAATGCCTCCTCACAAAGGCATTTTTACCTCTGGGCTAAGAATCCTAGAGAATATTGTAACTCTAATAAAGAACTCCACCAGAAGTCTGGTCACAGACAAAACAGTGCCTACTCACTTGGCTTCGTTCATCTGCATCTCTTTGTCTTTTTGCTGCATTTGGTTGTTCAGATCAATTACAGACTGAGCCAGCTGGGGAGAGGAGAAAATTGCATTACAAACTGCAAGGATGCCAGTGAGCAGCAGCTGTCAGTGCAAGCACAGACTAACCTAGCATTAAAAGCATGGATCATACCCTTGAGGTCTTTTTTACCCCAGCTTTCTATGCAGATCTGGTACACAGGTCATTAAATCAGAGAATCCACTTTCAAAAATGAACTGCCAAAAAGCTGCTGTCCTTTGATGCCTTGCTCTCTCCCCTCAAAAAGTTTCATAAATAGTCAGATCAAACACTGTATGTTAGGAAGAAATTTTCGTAGTGGAAAAAACAATACAGAAACTAGGAATTGTCAAGTAAGTAAACAACAAATGAGTACTGACAACTAAAAAACAAATTGCCCTGTTATGGCCAGGACAGCCATTTCAGGAGACACACAACTCACACTGTGAACACAGGTGCTACCAAGAGTTTTCTCACAAAGAAAGTTACTGGTGGAGTGCCTGCAGAGCACAGGGAACAGAGGGGCAGAGGCCAATACTGCTGAGCTGCAACTGCCCACTCACAGTTTAGCTGGCAGCATAGCCTCAGCTGCCCAGGAAGAAGGAAGACTGATTTTTGGGAAGAGTGCCTGCCTGTGTAAGTGGTTTTAGGACACGAGGTTGGGAGCAAAGAAAGTATTGTGAGTGCCCTGACTACTTGGTGCACACTTCCTACAGAGAATGGTCTCCTCTTTGGAAAGCTCAGAATTGCTGACACTGGAGCTTCTCCACACCTCCATAGGGTGTGATCAAATGAGAATGGTAGTATTTTCCAGGTCATTCACACCTTTTCCCTGTGAAAGTGTGCAGTCCCATTCAGCTTCTGGACTCATTCAGTACACCACTGTGCTTTCAAAAACCCAATTCTGCTGCTGAAGCTTCCATATCTCCTTGTCAAAAAAAAAACCCCAAAACACAAACCCAAGACCCCCTGGCTTTTCCTCTCTTCCAAGCCCAAGTGCTATCGTTACAGAACTCCTAGGCTCTGAACTACCACTTCCTTTCCAGCCTAGAACCGTGGCTCTTTCAACCTTGGCTGGTGCTTGTTTATTTTATCCACTACCACAGAAGTGGTGCTGCAAAGTGAGACCAGTGAAACCACACACCCCCTATGCTTCACTCCTTCTAAGTCTTTTTGAGATACTAGTGGTCATACACAGCTCTGTGGCCCAGATCGGTTCCTTCCTCCTCTAATACAACTAAAAACCTATTAATGAAGCTGAAAATTCAGCACTTAAAAATCATGCTATGCTGACAATGTAAGCTCTCATCTCCTGGTGACAGTGTTACAGACCAGCCCAACTCTGGTTGATTTTAATAATCAAAAATTAGGGAAGCTTGAAAAGGTTCTAGACAAAAGGAGGAAAAAATTATGATTAAGGGGCCCGGTAAAATCATGGTCACACTCCCACCAGGACACATATGGACCCACAGAGAACAAAAGAGGACTTTCCAACCTCGCCACGTTTCTTGTGCAGCTCAGTCAGCTCCTCTTGGTGCTTTATCTTCAGCTGGGCCAGTTCCTGCAACTGTGCATCATTCCATGTGCCATCATGTCCTGGGCTGCAATTGGAAAGAGAAGAGATGTCCCAAACTAGAACCCAGTTGCTCCTGTGCCTTTGCCAGGGTCCAGACATTGCCTTCCTTGGATGCTCTGTGCACTAGGGACACAGGTGATTTGTAACAAACCAAGCTACAGCTGGCTTCTACACCATGCACTCCGCACCAGCCAAAAGGCCATCACACAGCACTGGAAAGTTGCGTCTCCTGAGGACTAGATTCACTTTTTGTACATTTCTAAACCAGAATTCAAACTCCCACAGAAGATAACTAGCCTTTGTTTAAATCTGCATGAAGACAACTGAGTCTTAGACGTACACTCTCTAAATTCTGGAACAATTACAAATATTTTACCACCCCAATTTGTTCTGGAGGGAGCTAGTGGATCTTGAAGATGCAAGATGTCTGGAGAGGGTACAGAACCTAAAGACAGAAAACCAAGGGTGTATTCCCAGGCCCTTGGGTTTACAGTCCCAGGTGTGACAAGTCACTTCTCCATTGGCCTAACTATACACTTTTTGTGCATAAGCTTTGAAGTGGTTACTAACTGTGTTTTTCAACACTATTACTGTATTAAAATCTTGAATTTCTACAGATCAGAAAATTTATATTTTCATAAACAATGTAATTGCATCCCTTTCTGCAGACATTTTTTGTTGTAACAGTCCAAAAGGAAACAGATAATCCACCCAAAGGCCTCACAGTGGTATCAGTAACTAATGCTCTTCTCGAAAAATTACCAACAAATCCCTCACTGAACTAATGCTACACTAACTGCATTTCCAAAAAAATGTGTGCACACAGACAGGAAGCCAAGTCCTGTGGTAACAGCCAACACATCCTATAGCTCCACCCATGCATACCCCTACAGCCAGAACTAGATGCTACTCCTTTGGCCTTCAGGGAAGTAAAAGCACTTTTCTCCTCAGATATCTAGGATTAGAAAAGTAATTCTGTTTCAAAAACCTGTCATTTACTGAGCACAGTATGAGAGTTCAGATGAGCATTTACTTTCAGATGCTGCTTCTGTGCCTTTCCTCTTATCCACATTTAATCCACCCTCATCTCTAAGAGCTGGCATTCAACCAGAACATGATTCCAGTAAACTGAAATGGTTCTAGACAATTGCAGCCATTAGAAAGTTTTTGGGAACTTTCACATGGGTGTTAACTCCAGCCTGCTGGAGTTTTGCCTGCAATTCCTATAAACCCAGGTGCTTTTCCTTCTCTGCTATATTGATTTGTTTTGTATCCCAGCTGGATATGCTCATACAGTTCCCTGCTTTAGAGGGGTTCTGGTTTCAGGACAAGAGCAAAAAGAACTTCAACAGAGAAAGCAATTCTTACAGAAGTAGGAATTCTTAGCTCCTTGGCCCTGCCTTCTCTTCAAGTACACTGAGGGCAGAGCCTGCCAGCCTTCACCTGTGGGACAGAGGCTGTCCAAGGGACACATCTGGCACATGGGTTTGCTGTGCAGTCAAACATCAGCAGAACCAGCAGCACGACCTGCAGCACCAGAGTGCTATTCTCAGGTTAGGGAGGAAGCTTCCCAAGAAATCCTAGTAAGAAGCAGGCAGAAAACACCTTCTTTTTCGCACCTGGTGCTTACTTAGGACCAATACTTTACAATCATGGTCTGTTTCTGTTCTCCCATTTCATGTGCTGACACAAATCAAAAGAAACTAAGCCATTAAACCATCCTACACTCATCAGGAAGAGCAGGCAAACACTTTTAGTGTTACATGGCAAACAGACCAGACGCAGCAGTTCCATGAGTTTTTGTTAAATCAGCTTCCTTTCCAAACTTGTCCAGACCTTTCTGTGCTGCATACTCTGAACATACTGTAACTTTAGCACAGGCTTAGACACAGTCGTAAGTTATTTCTAATCCAATGGAATTCCAGTCTGTTGTGCACTGTGTAACCTAAACCACTGTTTGATGCCTCACACAAACAGCTCCTGGGTCCCTACAGTGACTTGGTGCACAACAGGCAGCTGCTGACAAATAGGAGTGTTACATACCTGGTCTCATGTCTGCTCTGCATGTCATATTTTTCTGCTTGAAGCTTATCAGCCAGAACTGCATGAAGGTCTGACTTCTCCAGCAACTTGTTATCTGCAGGAGCAAAAAGTGCACTTAAGACAACCAGAAAGCAAATCCAGATTCCCACCTTCTCCTGCCAGCTGTGATCTAGTCCCTTTAATTACTTTGACACAGCCAAACCCTACGTGAGCCTCCACCACATCGGTGTGTTCTCCCTCCTCTTTGATCTCAACAGGTTAAGGCACCATCCACCAACAACCCCAGGAACTCCTCATTAATCCAGATGATTTGTGGGACTGGTCATATGAAAGCTTAATAAACAGAGAGCAACTGCTCAGGTGCATTGCTATCTACTAAAACAGAGTTCAAAGTTCAGACTCTTTACAGCCCCTCAAAGGACGGCCATCAGGAGAACGGACCTGGCAGAGACCAAACCCAGCTCTGCAGGGTCCTGCCCAGGATGATTCGCTTTCTCCCACAGTGTGTGGGACCCCCCCCTTCCACCCTGGCACAGCTGAGTCAGGAGAGGGGCAGGCAGGCAAGCCCTAGACAGAGAGTGCTGGCCCCTAGATAGCTCCAAATTTTACAAAAGATCATGAGCAGGGTCAATATCACCATTGTTCTCGGTTCCACAAGCAACTGGGCGGGAACTGTGCAGACAATTCAGACATTCAATCTTGTCCAGGGCACAAAGCGCTTCAGCCTCTGAGAGAACTGAAACAACTAGTTATTTTCCTCAAAAAAAGCAGAAATTCCAGCTTTCTTGTTATTACAGATATGTACCAAACAGTCCCGTAAAAACGGCGCAGGTGAGGCCCCGGAGACCTTGTGCCACCACGGTTTTCCTACTTCTGAAGAAAAGGAGGAATCCCAGAATAATTCCCACTGGAAGGGAGCACAGCGGGTCACCACGTCCCTCCTCCCCGCTCAAGCAGGGTCAGCCCTGAGCACATGGCACTGGATAGAATCCAGTTCTGGAATATCTCCAACGAGGAAAACTCCACACCCTCCCCACAGAGCAGTCTCCCTGAAGATACTGATGGCCATTGGAGAAAGAGAAGCGCTACTCGGCCGCGGCCGCGCCCCCGCCGGGCCCCGCTTACACTGGGCGATGATCTCCTCGAAAGCCTGGCGCTGAAGCCGGTCCCGCCGCCGTAGCTCCTCCGCGATGTGCCGCTTCCACGGGGGGAACACGGCGGCGCGCAGCCCCGACGCCATCTCCGCCGCAGGCCGGGGCGGGCGGCGCAGGGAGGCGGCGGTAGCCCCCTCAGGGCCGGGCCCGGGCCCGCAGCCGCGCCCCCACGCTCGCCATGGCGCCGCGCTATGTCAGGGGCCCTCGCGTCTCAGCGGCGCGCCGCGACAGAGGCTGCCCGCCGCTGCCTGACGCTGTTCGCCCGCCTCCTGCCCGACCCCGGCGCCGCTGACCCCACCACCCGTGTCCCCAAGTCGAAAAGCGCCGCGCGAGATCGCTCTGCAAGCGCGAGGGCCGGGGCGGCTCAGGCGGGAGAACAGACGCCTTCTATGAAGAGAAAGCCTCGCGCCGCGCCATTTTGTGTCCTCCATGCAGGCACCATCTTGAGAGTGGCCAAGCCACCATGTTGAGGCCCCGGCCATGTCGCAGCAGCGCATGTGCAGAGGCCGCCCGCCGCGGGGGGGCGATGGTGGCGCTGTGCGGGCCTGGGCCGGACCGAGCGCGCCGGGCCGCCCAGTCGGAGCCCTGCCGATGCCCAGCTAGAGCCTTCCGCGGTCACAGCCCTCGCAGGTCAGTGTCCCTGCAGGGCTGGCAGCGCTGTATCACGCCAGTGACACTGACGGGGCTTTGGTGAAGGGCCGGTGCTCGCATGGCACCAGGACTGTGCGGCCTCGGCAGCCACCCCCACACCTCTGCCTGCTACTGTTAAAGGACAGGTGTTACCGTGAGTGAACATTAAGCATTTATTAAGGGGTACACAGAGAGCAAAGGGAGTCTTGTACTACACTACGCAAATACAACACATCTGCAGTGCCATTTTTTGAGTGGTCTTTGTGCTCTTCCCCCCCCTTTACAAGACACTGCCGCTTCCATCATCACTTGCCAGGAATCACGGAATAACGGGATGGGTCAGGCTGGGAGGGCCCACGGTGGTTCACCTGGTCCCACCTGCTGCTCAGCAGGTCCACGCCTGGGCACAGGGCACAGAGTTGTGTCCATAGGACTCTGGACTATCCCAAGGGAGGAGACTTCAGCCTCTCTCTGGGCTCTGTTCCAGCTCAGGCCCTGCCCAGGGCAGTTCTGCCTACTGTGCAGGGAAATTGCTGGGCTCAGGCCCTGCCCGTTGCTCTGGTGCCATTGCTGGGCCCCGGAGCAGAGCCTGGGCCCTGCCCTGAGCCCTCCCTGCAGCCAGGGACACCCAGAGCTGAGGGCCCCTCTCGAGGCTTCACAGCCCCAGCTCAGCCTTCAAGGAGGGTGGTGGGGAAATGAAATGGGGCTTGAGGCCTTCTAGGAAAAACTACTTAATTTGGAACATGGCAGAAGCTCCTGTGCAGCTTCACAAAGAAGCCATATGTTCTCTGGCAAATGTAAAAATGCATAACAACTCACTCCACTGCTCTACTTTCAACTGCTTAACTTCGTAAGTAATGTGTTAGGTTACCACATTATTATAATTTAAGTTGAAACTGGGCAGGACTCATAATGCTTTTTGTCTTGGACTGCCTAATTTGCTTTGTTTTTCTTTTGAGTAAATGAACGAAGATGCAATTATGAAATTTTAACAGCGTGAAATAGATGATTCACTAGATTATTAGACTGGAGGAGAGTGTGCTGCTGGTTGAGTTAATAACAGTTCATGCACATCTCTGTCTTATGAAATATACAATGCACAAGGTTATGTGCATTCTCCGTAAACCTAATTTGGCCAAGTGTAAGCACATAGCCTATTTCATTCTACTTATACATCACAAAATCAAATTAGTTGTTTAAAAACTTAAAATTACCTGTAACTGTAAGGTTAAGTCCTAATTCTACAGCTATAGTTACTGAACTCCTGAAGGGTAGTGCTGAGAGAAATTCATCCTGTCAAATCTTGTCTACATCTTAATCCTTTGCAGAGAAAGAGGAAAGTAAATGAAGCATGAGAAAAGGGGAAAGGTAAAGATTCAGAAATACAGGGATCAGACTCAGTAATTCCTTTCCTGAGGCTTTTCCCTTGGCTTTAATAGACAATCAGCCCCAAACTTCCTCACTGCCTTTGAACTGCCAACTCCCTGCTTTTTCTCTGCCCCTCTAAAAAAAAAAACCTTCAGCTCATCTTTGGGAGCAGGCTTTTCTCACTAAAACTGGGAGGGAAAATAATTGTCCCCTATTTCTTTTAGTAGGACCTGCCTGCTGAAAGAGTGTGTCAGGAAAATTAATCCACAAACACCAGAGGTTTATGTCCAAAAATGAGGCAGAGGAGTCCCGTTACTTTATTCGAATAAAGGGAGAGGCCATGGGGCATTCCCCTGGCATCTCACAAATTTTTGGATGGTGCAGCCTCTTTTTTATCCTAATTTCCCGGCCACATTTCCCTCTCTCTTTCCCCATTGGCTGAGGTACTCGAGAGGTACAGACTTCCCAGAACGCAGAATACCTAAGGTTCCCTTCTAATGTATAACCCCCTTTTATTTTTAGTTCTAATTGAATATTATGGTTACAGATGTCCACCTTTGTGTAATCTGTGATTACAGAACATCCTGATTTTCTTTACCTGCAAAAAAATGTTTTTTCCACTCCAATAAAATATTGTTAAATATCTGAGGTTTCTGGCAGTCTTTCCAATAGCACATCCCTGTTCCATGTCATCATCTGTCATCCTGCTCTCCTTTTGTAACCACAAGAACTGTAAGAACGTGTGATGAAACAGCTCAGTCAAGCTGAAGGTGGCTTCTTCACTTGAAGCACCTTTCTGCCACCAGCAGCATCAAAATCTGGCAATTTGTTCAACTCTCTAATTCAGGAGTAAAAATTTCAGGCTACCAACAAATTAGCTTGCTTTTCAGAAAGCACCTTCTGCAGTGAAGAAGCAAAAACTGTGCCTCCAATGAGTGTTGCACTCCATATCCATAGAGGGAAAAGCAAGACTTCTGGTGGAGATGTGTCCAGCTTTAGCCAGCACATTCCAGGAAGAACTGAGAATGTTAAAGTAGCCCAGCAGGAATGACAAATGTATACAGGAGATTTGATCCAGAAGAAAGACTTGGGCAGTTGGAATTGTTTACCCTAACAAGGAGAAGACTTATGGGAAGCATGACAGCACCATGTAAATATGCATGTCAGGAAATGAAGACAATGCCCTGGTCTGCTTGTTCATGTGGGACAGGACTACACTGAAAGGGCCTAAAGTTTACCCCAAAAATGGCCACTAGAGATGAGGAAGGGCTGGTAAAAGCTGGTGAAGCTCGAAATAGGCTGCTTGAGGCAGATGAGAATCTGTCCCACTGGAAATGTATAAGGCCACTTGAAAACATGGTGAGGGATTTTGTAGTTTACTCTGAGCTGGTGTGGTGAATGGATTGCAGGATCCCATCAGGGCCCCCCTCCTGCCAAGTTCTGATTCTGAGCTGGCTGTGTTGTGACTGACACTCAGATGGCAGAATGCATCCCTGCTCCGAGGTGAGTGGAACAGTTTCCAATGGGATGTTTCCCTGAGCTTGGTGCTCAGATTCTTACTTCCTTCACTGCTTCCAGACTGGGAGCCAGAAATATTAATTTTCCAGGAAGATGCTGATCAGCAGCATTTGTCCTTCCCAAAGTTATGTTCAAAGCACCATTTTTGAATTCAGCTTTGTTTTGGATATTCAGTTTACCTTTGAAAAGAAGGACCATGTCCCACACCTGATTTTATTTTCTTTGTACTTCAAGCTATAATGTCAAGATGCAAATTACTGTGACATATAGAGCAGACATAAATTCTGTGCTAACTCTCCATCCTTTCTGTTGCAAAGGTCTCTTTTTATTTTCCAGTCTCTTTGCTGCCTTTACTTTCTTCCCTTGTCTGACCTGTTTCTATGAGAGAGAGCTTTTACCCACCTCACTTCTGCTGGGTTCTCTCTCATTCCACAAAGTCTTTGTTGGTTGCTTTTCTGCAACCTTTCTGCATGTTGCTGGACACCTTCATCCATTTCCACCCATGCATTCTTTCTCGAGCCCAACTCTTACTACCCTGTTCTGTGCCATCTCAATCAATTATGATATAATCTAATACTTCATGATAAGAAACAATTTATTTTCTATGTAATTTAGACCAGACCTTGGGAAAAAATGCAGTAAAGTGTTAATAATAACTATAATGTGTAGCAGATTACTATCCCTGGCACAGAATGGTCTCAGTTAAATAGAATCATGCAAGTATGGAATAGCTGAGTCTGGATGTGAAATAAAAAAAGGGCAGGACTGATGGTCCTTTTTAAGCCTTTATTAAAAGTGATCAGCTCGGGTGGGGGCTCCTGCCAGCTTCGTTGCCCCCAGCTTCGACTTGGAGGAGGAGGAAATTCGGCTCTATCACTCCCTGTGATAGAGCCGGGCCTTCAAGCGTTCCTCACGAGGCGTGGCTGTATACCCGAGGGTATACGAAGGCGATGGTGGTAATTAGCTGTCCTCAGGGCAGTGGCTCCAATAGACTTTTTTGTTACGGTGACTTCTTGGACAGCTCAAAAGCTGGCCAGGTAGTAATTGCCTATAGAGTAGCCTGGTTCATTTTTCTTAAAAGTTTGTTGGCTCGTTTTAAATTATTATTTTTAGGGGTTTTTTTACTCCCAGGGGTCTTTTCAGCTCTAGTTTGCATATTCAGCCCCTTTTTTTTTTCCTTTCTGTCTTTTCCTTATCTACTACTCTCCAGGCAGGCCAGCTTCGAAAGGGGTAAGCAGTGGTCGTAAATTCTTGCCTTGGAATGCAAGCCTGATAAGAAGCTAGTTTCTTCACAACGACGTGTGGGTTTCTTTCTTAAACTGCAAGAGAGATCCTAACTTATAAAGCTACAGCAAAGCACAAAATTACATTCAAACAAAGCTACAATGTAGTACAAAATTACATTCAAGCAAAGCTACAATGTAGTACAAAATAAATGGATAATTGTTAAATTGGTAATCTGGTCCCTTATTTATAACAGATGGGCCTCTGGAGATTCTCCAGTCCAAGCCCCACATTGAGCAGACCTGTGTCTGGTCTTTGTGATGGCTTTTGCAATACTGGTAGAACAGTTCTGATCAGTTTTCTCATAGCTGCAGAAGAATGTCAGTTAGTTTTGATCTAAAAGGGTACACTGCAGTATCCTTCAGCTTAGCTGATTTGGGAGCTAGAGCAAAGACTATCTACAAATAAAATTAATGAAACAGAATAACAGGAATGAACTGAGAACAGAAGTTCAGGGTAATGTGGTGATGCATACTGAGATAATGCTTTGTGATGATGCATAATAAGATAATGCAGAAAAAGATTATAGCAAATTACAGTGGGCAAAAACAAGTCTCTCTTCTGTCAACTTGGGATTCAACTCTGAAAAAATTTCTGAGAAACTTCAGTAGTTTAACACAAATGCAATCTTAAAATAAATTTTATTAGGAGACTCATTTGAAACAACACCACGCACACAGTGTAGAGTTAGGAGGATCTTTTTCATATTCATGTGAATAACAACTTGATGTTTGCTTATATATATATTTAGAAAGAACATCTTGTACCAATGCAGCTAACACCTTTCCTGCACAAGGGAGATCTGGCACATTGAAAGGAGTATTTGGATTATTCTGTAGCACTTGCATAACAAGTCCTTCCGTAGGCCTTGTAGGAATGTCCTGGGGACTGCAGCAGCCCTTTGCTGGCAGGTGTGACCAGTATGTGACACTGGCAGCTGGGCACAGGGAACAGGCAAAGCCTTTGACCCCGTCACTAAATACTTCAGCCTCAACAACATGCGTACCACGCTGATGTAGCTGATGATCGAGAGGCTTTGCAGCACCCGTCACTTCCCCAAACCCAGCCCACCGGCTGCGCCTCTGATCTGTGTTATTAGCAAGGGACATCACAAATGACAGCAGGGACAGGGTCTCGTTGGCAAATGTCCCACAGTGGACAGTGTCGATTTCTCTGTCTGGGGTGATTTTATGATGATACTCTATTCAATAATCACCTGCTTATGCCCAGAAAGGCTGGGCATAAAGATGAGCGAGGGGCCGGGGCCGGAGCCTGGGAGCCTCGGGCGCGGGCTCCATTCAAACTCTCTCCCTCCGGCGCTCCGGACCGGGATGCTGCACTGTTCCTTTTGTTGGATGGGGTTTTTGTGCTAGCTTGAAGCAAGAAGTCTTTTTTCCTTTCCCTTCCCCTAGCCTCGGGGCTGTACCGGGAATCCTCAAGGCAGCTTTTTTTTTCTTTTTTTTTTTCCCTCTTGACCTGTTTCGGCTTGGTTTATCTTTTCGGCTCATCCGGGGAACCAGTGGGACCGCCCCGAACTCGAGACTTGGAGGAGCTGAACCAGCACGAGAAAAGGACATTAAACTCCACCAACTTCGGCTGCTGCGAGGAGGAGACCCAAGCCAGAAATCCAACAAGTTCCCAGCTGCTGTGAATTCTTTTCTCCCCGCTTCCCACAGACAAAGAAGGGCAGCCGCCATCTTTGCCTCTGGGCCACAGGGCGAGGTGGGGGTGGGTGTCAGTTCCTTGTTTTTCCTGTGCTTTGTGGGTATCTTGTTTGTTAATAAAGAGTTTTACTTTTTTTTTTTTCTTTTTTTTTCTTTTTTTTTTTTTTTTTGTAAACTTTCATCTCTGGTATCCACTTCTCTCATTGGTAGTGATGCCATGAAGATTTTTTGCTTTTTACTTTATACCCTTTTCCTGCCTTTTGCAGCTTCTGTTCCTGATGCTTTTGCCTACATTCTTGGACTTTTTTGTTAAACTAGGAGACTAAATATTTTAGAAGCTTTGTAAGTAGAAGTCAATGTGCCCCAGACCCCAAGGTCATCTCCAAAACACATTCTGTAAACTAAGATAGAACCATCCAGGGGAAGGTTCCTTGGGGAGGGGGGCTCACTCAAGCCTTTCATTGGGGAATTTTGATAGATATGCTAATTAGAAATACCTATAATGTGATACCAGATCTTTCTGGGGTGTGCATTTTTGGTGTGAGCATTCGTGGGTGCATTTGCGGTGCACTTCAGTGCACCTGACCTGGACAAGTGCACCTAAGGATCCTTAAAATAAACACCAAGGTAAAATCCCTTTTTCCCCTTCTAACCATGTCCAACTCTTGATTTTAACACCAGGAAAAGGCATCAGCAGAAGAAAAGGGAGTTATTGAAGCCCTTTTCCTTTAGAGGAAACGCTCATTCCAGGGCATTTTCTCCTGAAGTTTGTCTCCAAAACCGAGACATTCTCTCAGGCAGAGATTACGGAAATAAAAGTGAAATATCGGGGTATTTTCTATTTCCAATCCATCTGCTGATACTGGTTAGCAGATCTCTGGGAACTGCCCTGTGTCACCTTGGTCAGTTAGTCCCAACACCCACAGTTTATTCACACATAAATATCTGAGCCTTCACAATGTTACAAAAATAAGGAGCTTGGTCTGGGGGTGAATCAGTTCATTGCTGGACAATATGTCTCTTCAATCACATGGACTATTTTTGTATTGTCACAAGGACAACAGGAAAATGCTGTAAAATTTTAGCAAACCTTTCATTTTAAAAACAAGTGGGAGGAGAGTGACTAAGCTGTACACAAAAAGGGTGTTTGGTCCCAGTAGATTACAGGCTTAAGCAACATAATTTCTAACATCAAAATTACCCCCTTACTGTTTTGGCATAACTCACCTTAATTTGGATCTCCTTCTGTTTTTCCTCTTCCTTGAGCCATTTTCTCTAAGACCCTGCTTTTACCAGCAAGGAAATGTGTCGCCAACAGCACCTTAGGAAAAGGCTTAACAGTGCCCTGTGGTGTTTGTACACTGAGAGGAGAAGGAAACTGGTGTTAGGTGCAACAGGTGCAGGCAGGAAATGGGGAGTTTAAAACTTACTGGGTTCTGCAACGTTACATCCTGTAGCTGGGAACTTCAAGCATTTTTGACAGCTGGGTCTCCATGGAAATAAGTACAAAAAGACTCCAGCTATTTTAAGAACTTAAAATAAAGGATGCCAGAAGGTGATTGATAGATCTGGGGGAAATCAGTACATTTTTGGACAATTCATATCCTTCAGTTCACATCTTTTGCTCATAGTGCCTGTACCAACTTAACTGGACAAAAGCAGAGAGGGCAGAGCAGTGTGCCTGGTTTGGCAAGAGGGTCTCACTCTCAGGGATGTCAGAGAAAGTAGCAGCTTGTGTTCAGTTCTGCTTTCATGTGGTTCAAGACATGGGCAGTAAAACCAGTAGATACCATCTTAGAGGCTTTGCGACAGAAAGTAAATAAACCAATCAGAAGCACCAGACTTATTTGTTAAATTCAATTTTCTGATAGTCACATCTGCCAAGCTCCCACAGCTGCTGTTACCACTTCTACCATCCCAAGGCACAGCCACTCTGGCCACAGAGACAAGTACTTTGTAGTGTCTCACCACTTGTCCCACTTCTCCTCCACTACATGTCTAAGCTGTTCACCTGAGAAGTCTCTCATCCACAGATGCTTCAGAAAGCTCTTTACAGAACCTTTGGAACACTGTCCATTTGCACAAAGCCTGGTATTTGCCATCATTCCATCAGACTGTCTTTGGAACCCCAAGTGGGTAGGCAATCCATTTTTAGCATAGGAATAGGAATGTATTTTTTTCTGTTGGAAGCTTGGCAGAGAGCTGCTCTTCTTCCTCAGCAATACGCCTTTCTAAAGGACAGGCCAAATCAAGTACCTGGATGGATATTTATGCCTTAGCAAGTCCAGTGTTCTCAAACTCTGTTCATCTGCAAATCTGTGCACTATTTAAGCAGCATTCCCAATTAGGAGAATGTTTACACAGAAAGCTATATGTTTTATATCCAGCTTTTCATTTCTAAACTTTGGGGAATATACTTTATTTTTTACAGTTTAGGCAGTCAGGGATAAAACCAAAAAATCTGAGCTTGTCTCATTGTTGAGAAGTTACATTTTTTTAATAGAAATCTCATCCCATTTCCATCTCCATACATAGAAGAATACAGCCCAAAATTACTGGGAACTGATCTAACTCTCTGTATTGGACAGAAAGCTCACCTGCTCCAGGGAGGTTTTACTCAGTGGCCACACAAGTTCTTCTGCAACCTGGGAAAGCAAAATGCTCCCCAGGGCCAGGGAGATACCACAGCCACTGAACTATGGCGATGACACAGAGAGGGTTCTGGTGAATAAAGCAAGAGGAATGTAAGCTCATGGTCTCTCTTGCTGATATGTAGGTTAGAGAGCCAAGTGCTTCAGTAATGATGCCTTGAAACTCCAACCTGCATGGCACAAAATCATCTCTTAAAAGGTTTCTTCCTACAGGTTGTCCTCTTCCACCCATTCTCACAAGCCTGTGCTTGGCCTCTTCTGCTCCAGTAAAATTACTGTACCTTTTCTACACTCACACAATTAGTAACTGTACCTGCTAACAGGTACTGTAGTTTTCAAATCAGCTGTATCCACAAAAGGTCCATGCAGACAGAGAAATGCATTCTCAGTCATCTTCCCTGCCCTCCTCAGTGCCTTTGTTGTTTTCTCTGGGCAGGGACTACTGTCACTGAGCAAGCTGGTGTAACACCCCCCTAAAGCTGAATCATGGGACAGGCAGTTCTGAATTTTCAATAAAGAATGAGCAGAAATATGACTTTTATTATTTTTTAAGTAATCAACATGGAAACAATAGCAGTGATTAAGTCACAGCAGGCTTAGCCTAATAGTAACCACAGCATTAATAGTTAACACGAATGTAACAGAAATGACAGGTGTGTTAACATTATTCTTTCTCAGTCAATGAACAAAAGTGTATAGTGAGGTCAGCATTAATCTATTAAGAATGCTCCAAAACCAGCTGGCCAGTGTCCTCCAAAGCAGAGTGCTTGCTGCCAGGCAGTCTGGGGTGCTGCTGTCTGCCCCTCCAGGCAGCTGTAGTCCTGGGCTGCCATGGGCCCTGCCTCTTCCCCCGTTTCTGTCTGTGGTTCTGGTGTTTCCTTCTGTTTGTTGGGGTATCAAAGCAGGGCCTGCTCAAAGGAAAAAGAGCCACAGTGCCATGGGCTGTCCCTCACATGCTGTGTCCCCTGGGTGGTGCAGGGATGCAGCCCTGAGCTCCAGGCAAGGCTAGCTCCACTGAAAGGGTGTGACCTGCATCAGTTATCTGCTATTCAGACTCTTTCCCCACTCTCCCTGACCTCCTTGCTGCATGGGTAGGACATGCTTTTGGAGCTGTACCGCTTTTAAGATGCTTTCTTTTACATATCACTCTTTAATAGGAATCCTGTAGCACAAAACAGAAATCTTGCTTTTGTAGGAAAGGAGTTCTTTCAATCCACCCCTTCCATCTCCTAGTCCTTGTACCATACCGTCTTTTTTTCCAAAACATTTACTAATGCATGTACTTGGCCACTCGCCTCATAATGGACATACCAAAGTGACACTCAAAAGAATAACTTGCATTTGGTATTGTGGTCTTGGCCTCTCTTGGTCTGAGCAACATAGGATAAACTCAGCTAGAACATTTTCATAATCACAGGGAGGGCTACACGCTCAAAAATAAAATTCCTCAGTCTTTTTTAGAACCAGACCAGAGCAAAGCAGTAGTCTCCATCGTTCTTCCCATCAGGATTCTTCCTAGGGTACCACCAGCTGCTGTGTCGTGTTCACTATAGAGACAAGAGAAGACATCAGCTTGTACATTGTCAATTCTACAAGTTTTGAGTTTCCATCTCAATGGAGATAAAAAAAAGGCCTACAGCTTGCTCAAGTGGGCTTTTTCTCCTAAACCCACTTACTAAGACCTCCCTTACTCTTCCTCATACAACTCATGATGTTCTGTTGGAAAAAAAACCCAAAAAAACAACATAAAAACCAAGCCAAACCACAACAAATAAACCCACCAGCTCAGGAAAGTATATGCCTGACTATTTCTGTCGAGGGTTCAGTAATGTTTTTGGACACACTGTTCTAAGTTGCAAAGTGTTTACCACTAACTACCAACAACTTTTAATCATCTTTTTATTACTTACAGCAAAGCAAATCCATTGCCCAATACTACAGATTTGTGCTATCAGGCCAGGATGGGCCACTCTTAGGAACAGCACAGTATGCCCAAAATAAAGACATAGCAAGGTACTGACTATTTGCATTCCTCTTGTGACCACCAGGCTTAAACAATCCAGAAGGTAAAAATTCCGGCAGAGATAAGGCCATAGTTTCACAACGTGCCATCCTTACAGCAATACTGCTTTAGGATATTCCCTGGCACCCCCTGGTCTGCAAGCCCTGTAGGTTTGTGGGACAGCAGTGAACTTGGATAGGATCCATGGAGTGAGGACTTAGTGACTAAGCCAATACTGCTCTGGTGGCAGTGACATCACAGCCCAAGACAACTTCCACCCCACTTCATTCCCCCGAATAACACACCAGTGTAGTTGTCCTGCTGACCGGGCCCTCCTCTGTCCGGTGCTTCCCAGAGTGTGGCAGCTCTGAACTGTCGCGATAGTCCCGGCCTTTGGAGTTCTGCATGTCCAGCACCGCCCGGCTCTTGGAGGGTAGGGGCGGCTTGTTCTGCTGTCCCTGGATGCTCAGGCTGACTTCAGCCCTCAATGGCTTCACAATCTTTTTAGGCGCTGCCGAGTTTTCCAATGGTGTTGTCATCTTTGGTTTGCCTTGACTCTTTTCCCCTGTATTCTTTTCTTCCGATTGGCAGGGGGAAGTGTAGGACTGGAATCGCTGTGTGGGCACCATGAAAGGTGGTGATGGCTGTTTGCCAGAGGTCTTGCTGCCCTCAGGCTCCTGTTGCTTTGTGAGATGATAGCTCTGCTCAGGCAGTGGCGGCTGCTCTTTCCACAAGGCCTTGGGGTATTCCTGCTCTTTCTTGGGGGCCACCTTGCCCTTGGGGCTCATGGAGCCGTACAGCGGGTTCTCGAACATCTCTGGCCTTTGCTGCCCCTCCTCCTGTAGCACAGGCTCTGCCATGGATTTCCCCACATCAGGTGGCCTACAGTCATGGAAGTAGGATGAAAAGGAGACTTGTGAAGAGAAGGCAAGAGAGTCACTGACTGATTGAGAGAGAACACAAATAGTAAATGAGTGTGAGCAAATTAAACTGACTGCCTAAAGGGGCAACAGGAAAACAATTAAACTCTAGGAGAGACAACAGAAGTGTGCATTGTTTTTACTTTGTGTAATCATTAGTAACATGACAGCAGAGAGCAGATATGCATAGCATTGTGTAAACTCCCTGCTAGACTACAGTTCTGTCAAAGTGATGTTTGGCTTCTTAATAAATAAACTACCAACCCAAACTGTGCAAGGTCCTTTGATGGCTCTGCAATACACACAAATCTGAATTTGAATATTAGTAAGAATCTTCAGATATGGCAGAGAGGATGGAAATGGTTGTCTAGAGGCTTAAAATAAGAGCTCAAATCATACTGTGGTATTTTACAACTAGGTAATCTCCTCTTGCTACCAATGCAGCATGGTATTCCTAAGGAAGGGATAAATCTCCTTAATGCACCCAAATGTACCGTGTAAGAGTAATAGAGCTGCTGTAGGGTGAGAGAATCCGTGTGCATTCCCAGCGGAGCCCTTTGAGCTGCAGCTCAGCCTGAAATATCAGCACAGCTGTACAATGGGACACAGCAGGTCCTGTGGGTTTGGGTCACTTGACCTGATTTGGCCAGGCTTTCACCTGGAAAGTACTTAAAAATCAGCCACAATATCACTGAGCAGAGTGGAATAGAGATGAGTGGCACATGTCCTTTGGGTGTCTTCAAATGAGTTGTGTTCCTTGCCTCAAGCTCTTCTCTGGCAGTCAGTGCATGCGGGAGCAGAGAGCTGAGCTATGATGGAGCACTGTTGGGTACAGAACAGGCCCAAGCAGTGCTGGCAGCTCTGACTACTGCAAGTTCTGACTTCCAGAGTGCCACATCCGTTTACCAGGGAGCTCTAGCCCAGCTCAGAGAGCAACTGTCTCTTGACTGTGAAGAGGTGTAGTGGGTTGAATCTGAGTTGATAGACAGATTTTTAGACCAATAGTGCTTCTCACAATTTACACATTTAAACGGCACAGAAAGGCGAGAGTTCGTCTTGTTGCAGCCCACCTAAGGAAGTGGGGGCGGCGTCAGAGCCTCCGGGCTGGGCCTTTCCCCTCTTCCTGATGCCACAGCACAGACCCTGGGTCGCTGGGGAAGGAGCCATCCCAGAGCTCAGGTGGCTAAACCCAGCCCTGGACTGCCAGAGAGCCGGACCCAGCCATGGACTGATACACAGCTGGAATCTTTCCAGAGCAGCTTTTTGGGACCGGCGGGCTCCCCCTGCCCTGTTCTCCACATGGAGTTGTCGGGAGCCAGCCGGAGCCTCCTTTCTGCTGCCAGCAGCACAAAAAGAGCGAGGCTTTCTTCACCATAGAGCCTGAACAAGAACACTCTTCAACATAGGGGTTTCGGAGTCAGAGAGAGAGTGAGTCATGTGAGACTGAGCTGGAAATGGCGTCGGAGAAAAGAGGTGGTGCCGCGTTCCTTGCGCGTAGCTTAAAAATACTTCTGGCATATGGTGGTAAGAAACTGTAATATCTCAAACTGTTTGTCTCTTTAATCCATTTGAAGTACATGGGGGGATGGAAGACTTACGTGTAGCCTGTGAAGATTGTGAAGAATTGCCTATGCCAGGATATATATAGAAACAGTGAGAGGCTTTTAAGGATTTGTAGCAGAAAAAGCCTTTGTGTTCAGGCCAAAATGATCCATCCTTAAAAAGACTGATAGCCCCATGTGATGGCCCAGGTGTGGCAGTGTGAAAAAAAAACCAAAACTGATATTTTTTTTTCATAGAAGAGATGTATTACACCACAGCAGATTGTTTCTTTCTGGGGAGGTCTGTTGTTGGGGGCAGCTTGAGAAACCAGGTGAAGCAAGAAGAAGAAACCCTTTTTTCCTTAAGCATAAGAAAGAGACTTTTCAAGAACTGTAACACTGACTAGAATCCTATGTTGTGTTATCTTTTGTGCTAGTTAAAAAGGAAGAGTAAAGTGCTGAGAAGAAGGGAGCAGGGGGGAGGGTGTGTTTGTTTTAATTTCTTGTTATATCTTTTAACTTTTAATTCTGTTAGTAATAAAACTTTCTCCTTGTACTGCAACCGTTTGTTTGAACCTGTTTTTTGCCTCGCAGCTATCTAGTTTTCCTCCATATTTTCTTATTTTGTTTTCCTTATAAAATAATTGATATTTTATATGCTTGACGCTTAGTTGTGTCAAACCACAACAAGAGATCTGCAACAAGGACACAGATTGCACACATGCACTGGGGTGAAGTAGCCCCATCACCTCACTAAGCTGGGAAGGGATGGAATATTTTCAGTTGCTGGATGGAAATTCTGCATCAAGGCTTGTGATAGAGGCAGTATGTGGAGTCTAGCTTCTATTGCAAGCTGGACATTTGTACAGTGCAAGTAGAAATTCAGTCAAAAGTACTTCACATATAACACATGAAGGACCTCTCCTTCCCATCCAGGAGAAGGATCTGTGCCACACTCACCCCTTTTCTTCTTTGTTATTACAGTCAACTTTGTAATTTTCTCCTTCTCTTCTCTTGGTAGAGAATTAAACCTACATATATCAGGCTGAGACAACTGGGGTTGTTCAGTCTAGAGAAGACTCCAAGGAGTCTTCACTGCAGCCTTCCAGTGCCTAAAGAGGACATACACAAAGGAGGGAGTGTGCGGATAGTGACAGGACAAGGGGGAACAGTTTTAAAATAGAAGAGGAGAGATTTAGCTTAGCTGTTAGGAAGAAGGGTGCTGAGGCCCTGGCACAGGGAAGCTGTGGCTGCCCCATCCCTGGAAGTGTCCAAGGCCAGGATGGATGGGGCTTGGAGCAACCCGGGATAGTAGAGAGGGTCATTCCACCATGACAGGGGGTGGAATGAGATGAGCTTTAAGGTCCCTTCCAATCCAAACCATTCTATGATTCTAAGATTCCATTATTTAATTTTAAGTTTAACTCATGTATCTTTGGCTTTCCTTTCACAAAAGTCTGAAGAACTGCTACGCTAGTTTTCTTTGAGTATGTGTTGCCTGCACTTGTGACCTTCACCTATTTTTCTAATTCTAGAGATAAAATATGTAAAGAATATGCTGCAACTAGAACTCTCCAAACAGATAATGAAACAGTGACTGTGCAGAATGACAGGAGAGAGGGGTCCAGTCCCAGTGCAAAACTCAAACACTCACAGGTACTCTTGACTCCAACTACAAATGCTTCTGTTTGCTGTAGGCTGGAGGGACGGTTTTGGAGATAAAGGTGACAAGGCGGGTGATGTGGAGGATGACTGACTCTGCCCCATTAGGGAGGTGTTCTCTTTGGGCTGCTGCTCATAGTTCCAGAGGGAAAGTGGCTGCTCTGGTGAAGGTGTCTGCTTAAGCTGGCAGGTTGCAGAGGGCTGCTGAGAGAAGGCAGCCATGCCCAGGTAGTTGGGGTTGCTGATGTCTGTGGGAGTGGAGCTGCTCGAGAGAAGAAATATTGTTAGGGAGGTACATGCACAAATATATTTGGGATTTTTGTCTCCCTGCCAGCTACAAAGGAGTTAGTGCCACTGACTGCTTAGATTCAATATTGCCTACTTTTTTTTTTAACTTTTTTTTTTTTGTCACTATTGCTTCAGAATCAGGGAATAAGTGGGAGTCCTATTAGTGCCTCACTCCCCTGGGTCACTGGAGAGGAAGCATCTGGGTCAAGACCACCTCCCTCACCCCCCAAATAGTTCCTGTGGCTGTGGCAGATGCTTCCCTTTCCAGGCTGCAGAGAGCACTCAGCTTCTCCAGCCACATACAGGGATTGTCATGGGTTTCTGGGCCCAGCCAGAAGCTGCCTGCAAGGAGAAGCCCCAGTGAAAACAGGTGAAAGGACAGCCTTACCCAGACTCATCCTTGGAAAGGAAAAGCCAGGCAGTTTGACTATAGCTTCCCACCCCAAGCTGTCAAAGGTTACCTTAAAATATCCTCCTTTCCAAGGCAGTCTGGAGAAGGGACAGCACTCCCCCAGTGGCGAGCGACAGCTGCTGCCTCTCTGGCCATCAGTTGAGTAGATTTTGACTTTCTGTTGGAAATAAAAGGGCCTTTTTTAAGTGGGTGCAGGGACACGGTCTGGCTAGTGCATTCTCAGTTTTGAAGCTTTGGGCACAGGTGCATTGACCAGTCCTGTCCAGAGAGCCACAAAGCAGCTTCCCAGCTCAGCACACCTGTTGACACTGCTCCCACAGCAAGCCCTGCTTTGCATTTATGGGGCCAACCATTTTCCTGGAACTGACTCACCCACTTGCCCTTTACCTGTTGGTCTGATCCCAGTCTTTGTTAGGCTCTAAATTGCTGATGTTCTTTGGCTTCTGACCAGTGATTTCATCACGTTCAATCTTGACAAAATCTGAAGGAAAGAAGGGGCACACAGCTCCAGAGTCTATCTGCTCAAGTTTTCTCTGTTCCTATATGCATTAAGTCATCTCTCTTTGTCCGTCAGAGTGATGGACAGTTTTAAACTGTTATTGCTGTTATGTTTTCAACTGCCCACTAATACACATCATGTCTTGTTGACAGAGGAAGAAATGTGTATCTTGAAATACAAAGGTCATGACCCACCAAACAGCCACATACAACCATTTTACCATCGAGAATAATTGTAAATATCCTCTGTACTCTGAATGAGAACAACAGATAGCAAGGTAAAAAAAGCAAAGTTTGGGACCTTCTAGCTAAGAAACTGTTCATTGAGAGCCTAACATACTCTTTGCAGCTGCTCCCTGGGATGACTGGAGCAGGGAGAACTTGTCATGGAGTGTGTCATGTCAAAAGTGGAAGTAGGGTATCCCCATTCAATAAAACCAGTGCTGATGACAGATAGGGGGCGCTCTCAGTCTGCTTAATTTACTTGAATAATGAAAACTCCCAAGGAATCCAATTGTTCTGCCTTCCTGAAAGAGCTCCTGAGAGCTAACCAGACTCACACCTCACCTCCTTGCACTCAGCATCAAAAGCTCTTACCTCTCTGTGACTACACGCATTGCAGAGGTAATTTTCAATTCCTTGACAGTTACCAGAAATCTTTTGAGGTGAGCATTCTCTAGCATGAGCATTGCAGAGATGATGACATTCCTTACCATACAGTTTCTCTCTCTGTTTTCCTTGTGATGTTTGTAACTTGATTTCACCTTGGAAGACACCCGTTTTCTCTCCATGGTGTGTCAGCACAGTATGGATAGGAGCTAAGGATTCTGTTGCTTCTATTCGCAAGGCAATGCAGCCTTCCCCTAAAACACAACAGGTAGACAATGAGGCTGGGACTGAGAAACTAAGCACTGAAATATTTTGTGTCATCTACTGCCACTGCCCTGACAGGTCTGTGATTACTGGAGAGAATCTGCTTTGGATCACAGTAAGGAGTTTAGTATCTCCTGAGAAATTAGGGTCATTTATTTCAGTTCATGTATGTGTGAAGGATTTGGGCATTGACGATACCAGTGGGTGACTTCAGGGTTCTGAGCTTCCACTCCTGATAAGGAAAACATGAGCCTATGGCTGCTGTTACTTTTAATGGGACTTAGGCAAAGAGCCTTCTGTGGACAAGGACTGCAGTCTCTGGCTGGTGAGAATCTGGGAGCCACCAGCACAGCCAAATACTTTTCTGTAGCCAGAAGAAATGCCTCAAGTAAGTGCAAGTGCAACAGGATTTGTATGTTCTGAATAAACACATTTACACATGCTAACTCCTGATTTAGTTCCTGTAAAGGACTTTCTTTTTAAGCCACAGTGCTTTCAGAGCTGCTAAAGCTCACACAGGTTGTTGCTTTTGAGTTCATATTCCTCTAATCATAATTACTTCACAAAATATTGCCCACAGTGTATTTCTGTGTATGTTGAGTTCTAAATCATAGATGTTCAGTCTACATGAGTTACTCCTGTTCTATCCCACTCTTTCAGTGGTTTGGAGAACCCAAGTAGATTTTGACTCATCCAGAACTTTAGAACTAAGCACTTACCATAAGATTCATCACTGTCTGATGACTTAATGCTGATCAGGATATGTTGATCCAGTAGGTATTCTGGGTCTGAAATAATTGGAGTCAGCTGCAAAGACAAGTTAAGGTGGGTCAATACAATATATGGTTGACAGGAGCACACTTCTCCCTGGAACTCAGTCCCAAATGAGGAAATCTCTGCTGGATAAACCCATGACAGTATCATGTCACCACCAGGATCAGCCTCTGATAATGTCTGGTTATCTGTGGTAGAAGGCTGCACGCTTTGAGTCCCAGCATTGCAGATGGAATGCTGCAAATCTGACACTCACAGGGTGAGCTGCAGTTTTCTCCTGTAGTCTAGGACTGAAAATTGCCCGAGGAAGAAGGCATCTGGACTCTTGATTACAGTCTGTTCCCAAAAATCTATCTGGCTGTTGTTGCAATTACTTACTGTAGAGCCTTTCCCCAGTCTCTTAGTGTAAGGCACTCTTTCCAAAGTCAGCACTTCTGGGCTATTTAGAAGGGTATTGACATGCACATTTGCTCTAAACCCAGGAGCTCCTGTAGTTCTTCCAGCTCCCACCATGCCAAGAAATGAAGAACAGCTCTGATCTCAAGGACAGGACTTGTGTCTGACACTGACACACAGAACACTATTTTTGCCACTGATGTTATTTTTAGCACAGATAAAAAATACTTAATCAACTTCTTTAAAATATACCACAAGAAAGTTTTGTCTGACCAGGCAAAAAAACTCCAGGGCAGAGTTACTCTTTGCGACGTTTTATTTTCCATTTAAAACCAAAAAAAAAAAAAAAAAAAA
Organism: Lanius collurio; assembly: GCA_020086605.1. Classification (NCBI taxonomy): domain Eukaryota; kingdom Metazoa; phylum Chordata; class Aves; order Passeriformes; family Laniidae; genus Lanius; species Lanius collurio. Next base: position 278,774 of record JACBWW010000121.1, read on the forward strand.
AAGGCCTGCTTAAACCAGCATTATGTTCACTTAAAAGGTGAGAAAAAAGTCATGGTCCTGAATGGCATAAGCACGCCAGGAAAATTCTTGATAGAGAGATAAGTACACTGGCATGAAAGTTCTTTCCTGCTTACAACATACTCTGTTTAGCCTAAGCCCATCCTGCATTCTTGCAGTCCCTTTGAGTGTAAACAAGACCACAACAATGTTCCTGAAAATAGTATTTATGTAAGTAAAAGATCTAACGTTGCTTATGGGATGAAAGTGGAAGCTTCTCTTCCATACGAATATGGAGATAAAGTCCCAGTTTACCTTTGGAAGTGCCTCGACGAACTTTACCACAAGCTCCCCTTCATTTCCATCCTCATTTTCTCCTTCCTGGCTCTTTACAAAGCCTGCAAAGGGACAAGAAAGGAGTTTACCAGGAGAGAGACAGCAAGAACTGGGCTACAAATCCTCTTCACTATGTCTCCAAAAAGCCTACAATTATTTTCTTAGTTGGATGCAAATTTTAAAAGTATTAAGAAGCTTAAAGTCTGAGCTTTGGGTGAATGTTTACACAGTAAATTTGCAAGTGATTTTGCTGGAGCATTGTTAAACGGTTTTATTTTACAGTTAAACTTGGCACTGAGGAGCTCAGTGCATACATGAACTGGAGGGTAAGAACATGACAGCTCTTCCTACGCCACTCAAGATAGCACACTTTGGAAATTCTAATTTAAGATTCGTAATACACTGTTTCCATGGAAATTTATGCAAATTTTGATACAGCCAAAAAATAATCTTTTATGGAACCGTCTTTGACACAGCGCTCTTACATGCAATAATGTGATGAAGCATCCACCAAAGGCTTGCTGTCCCACTTACAGGAGCAGTCCTGTGATGGGAAATTGCTTAAAAAAACCCACAGCAAGGGCACATAGGCTTGCATTACATGAACAGCTGAGACTCAGCTCCACAGCATGGGGAGAGGGGGTGAAATCTACAGCACTGCAAGGTGCAGAGTCCCACTTACAAAAGTCACATCACTAGCATTCATTTCCCTTTTAGCTGATCCTCTGACTTATTCTTTGTTAAACCAGGTTAATTCAATTATTTAAAATTATTTTTGTTAGCATAATGCAGATGCTTTATTTTGAAATGACCTAATCATTTGTAGCAGGCACAATTAGAAATTTAATCAATCATGTCTTTGCTATGTAGGCTTTTTTTGTGTGATAAGAAAGAACAATATGTGTTTCCCATCAAGAAAAAAATTATCAGATTGACAAACAAGGTGGAAAAAGATGTTGGGAAGCTATGTGTCTAAAAATGGATTACAGCTACCTTGGCTGTGGGGTTTGGATTGTATTGCTGACAGTATAGAATGACTTGTAAACTACAGCAGAACTTTAGGACATCCCTTTTTTGCATTGGAACAAATGATCCACACAGCCATTTTTTTAGATCAAAGTAAGAAGAAGGGGAACTAATCCAAACATGCAGAAAACTTTGACAGAAACAATAAAAATGGGCAAACCCCTACTTTCTAAGCAGCTAGAGTGAAACTCAATGTAGAACTTGGTCTGCGACTTGGTCTTCAGAGTAGCGTAGCAGTGCAGGAACTCTATCTCCCCTTGGGAATCTGTGTATTTGGAGTCTAGGAAAGAGGAAAATAATGGCACTTTCACCAGGAGATAAAGAGAGGGCATTTTTGAGTGGACTCTTAAAAGAATCAGCTTTTTCTCTCAGTGTATACAAAGCACTGCATTCTGTATCCAAGGTGAAGATGGCATACATGCACCCAACCTGACTGACCATTCTTGGAAACGAACTGTGAGGTGACTCCCACTTCAAAGGTGGCAAACACAGGACTGTGGTCACTTGTTGTGATGTCAGTGGTGCAGCCTGCCAGTGAAAAAGGGAGGATGGTTACTGCCCTGCTCCAGGGAGATCACTGCCACAGAAATATTATTCAGTAATTTTCCAGAAAACATAATAGTCTCTCTGGTAACTGTCTCTACATAAACTCATGTCAGTACACAGGAATGTAACTCTTCTGTCAGAATACAGAAAGATTTGGTTAAGGGACATAATTTTACAGTATTGTTTTGCAGATGACTGTCAGTGTTAGATCCCTCCAGTACAAAAAGCCCTTACAGGTTATGTCTGCAATAAGCACAGCTAATTAAAGCTCTAATATGGCAGGAAATCGCACAAGAATACACTGGTGCTCCTTCAGTGCTACAAAGCAACTCCTGGCCCAAGGTTAACAGTGAGTGAACAAGGCCCGACTGGACCTAAGCACACACTGAGTTCCAACAAACCCAGTCATTCCAGAGGTGCCTGTTCAACCCCAGACCTCAGCATCATGGGCTCTGTGATCAGATCAACCTGCCTTATCCCTGAGATACTTTCACAGCCCTGCTCCCAATGCATGCATACTCAGATGCTCAGTCCTACGTATAGTCGATGACATTTCAGAAACTGGTATTTGAGACTTTTTTTAAACAGGTTTTGTGGGCTTTTTCTCTTCCCTGCACTGCATTTTTGTGATGCTTCTTGGGAGAAAGGGAACAGACTCTTGGTACCACACAGTCCTTCTGAAATATGATTGGATACAAGAGATGTGTTTGCAGCTCCAGTCTCTGCAGACCGGACTGTGCACACAGAGTCTGTCCTGCTGGCACTCACTGTCAGGAGTTCCTGGCAGTGGCTGCACAGGAAAAATGGTGGTTGCTGCCAAGAAATAACTGGTATAAAGTGATACTACAACATGGTCTAAAGTTGGACAGCTGCAACTGTCCAGGTGGTGTTCTGCATATAAAATAAAAACAGAATAAATTCCCAACACTGTAAGGTTACAGGCAGAGATATTTTGGCTCCCCTCTGCCTAGTTTAACATCAAGTCCCTCCATGCCGAGTGCCTGGCAGTGCAGGGAGATCCTACAGAATGTGTTCTGAATCATTTCCGTTTCAGACTGGTTGCCTTGCTATCAACAATCTGTTCTCTACCCACCATAGGACTGACACACAACGTGCACCATGGGGTATGATTTCCAGAGCACTCGATCACACCAGGATGGCAAATTGTACTTCATCTGCAAACCAAAGGAGAAGTAATGTCAAGAAGAATGGAGAGGAGTAGTTCACAAAAGAACAGGAAATTCATTCACCCAAGCACCATATATTTGTATCTTTTAATTGTATTGACTTCTTTCAAAACACTACAAGGGCAGAAAACACAGAGATTGGTTTAGGTCACTTTCTTCTGTAGCAGTTGCTGTCACAGCTCTGCCATATACCTCTGAAGGGAAATCAGTTTTCACCTACCCCTGTAGCTTTTTGCTTGGTGTAAGCATACTTCTCCCGGGTGCCTCTCTCAAAGCGGTAGGTTGGAGCAAAAGTAATCTCTTCTTCCTCTAAAACAGGGAAAGAGCTCTGTTACAGCTTGGCCGTTGGGAACCCTCACCTGGGTTGTGAGGTGCCCTGTACACCCTGCCCCATGCTGGGGCTGGCAGACAAAGTTGGTGGACGTAGCAGAGAAACCTGCCAGCCAGTGCAGGATCTCACCGAACTGCAGGAACACCTTTTGGTCTCTTCTCTCGAGGAGAAGCTGGTCGAAAGCCAGCAGCTCCGGATACTGCTGCTGCCTGATCTTCTGGATAATATTCTCTGCTTCCTGCCAACAGGGAAACAGCAGAGGTGCAGATGATACAAAACTTTATAAATACTCCACTGGTAAACTGGTGAGTGCTCCTGAACTGTTTGACAGAGCTATACCCCCTGCCACTTCCCCACCCTTCCCTTCACTGAAAAGCCTTTGCTGTGTGGCTGAACATTTGTCTATCAAAACAGGTATCAAAATGCCCACACATCCCCTACACAAGAACGCACACACAACCACATGCACATCAACACCAAGCTTGGTGTTTTCTCCCACGTACTGAAACCTATCCAATACTTATGATGGCTCGCCTGTTCCTGAAGGCCTATTTGAACATTCCAAGCTCACCAACCAGAGCAGAAAGGCAGTCTCTAGATTGAGCCATTCAGAGACAGATGTTTGTTCATAGTGGGAAGGAAAGTTGGGAGGTTTGGGGAACCAAGGCTGCTTGAAGCAGCAAAGTGTGCCAGATGCCATTCCTGGGTCCATTAATCTTTGGAGAGGGCAAAGGGGATTTCCTTACTCTCCCTCAACTGGGGCCACACTCATGCCCTGGAGATCCCTTCTGTCTCCCCTCTTTTTGCCATGTTGCCCTAGATTGGAAGAAGAGAGCACTCCTATAGCAACAGAGTGTGCTGTCCCTGCAGGGCTTCCTGCAGCATCCCGCACCGTCGGGGGCTGTTCCACACGGTAGTTCAAGTCTCCCAGCCAGAAAAGATGAGTAAAGCGATGAGTGATGTTAAATGGGATCAGTTTCTTATCTCCCAGTGTCAGGAAGCGCAGGATGTTCGTGTAGTTCTGGTTGCGTCTGTCAAGACAAGAAACATCTGCCTGACATCCTAAATTGCCATGTAATTTCCAAATGCCTCAGGTGGCAGAGGATGCAACTTTACCAGGCAGGAACTGCTCCTGTTCAGCAGCTACATAGGAGCAAATCAGAAACTGAGAACTTGCCATCCCAGCAGACAGGCCCAGGAATGTGCTCCTGAAGCCAATTCTGCTGCCTTCTGGGGCTTTGCTTTTCTGAGCTACATGTCCTAGAAACCCAGCATTAGATTGTTGCCTTCAGATTTCAGCAGCAAACACATAACTAGATCTTGTCAGCTCTTCCAGGCCTTGGGGAACCCTTCCATAAAAGTTAACTCCATCAGTGGCAAAGATCCTGTGCGGAAATCCCACACCATCTATTTCCTGGACTGGGAAAGATGACAAGGCCAAAATCTTCATTTCAAGTCCTCTTCACTTTCAAAACCACTCCTTCCAACTGCTCCAGCTCCTCCCAGTGTGCGTGCAGATCTCCCACTGGTGTCAGGATCTTTGCCTTCCAGTCCTATGCTGACCAGAACCTGCCTATTCCATGAACACTCATTTCACAGCTGGGTATAGAAAACTAGTCACAGTGGTATTCCTGTGTTACGCCTCCCTCTTGGTATTCCTGAGGGATATTTCTCAGCTGTCCTAGGGCTCACAGCACTGCCTACAGTGAGGAGGAAGATAGTCCCCTTCAGCACATTATTTTGGGATGGGAAGAGCCTTCTCACATTTCTCCAAAACACTGTAAATCACGGAACTGTTTTCCTCATGCAGCGAGTTTTAATGACAGGTCATGCAAGTGTTGTGTGAGACTTTTACACTTGGCTCTGAAATAATTTTGCTGTCCATCTCCCCTGCACCCATGTGGTATTGCCACATAGTATAAATCCCTTGTTCAAATGCCCTCCCAGGAGACAATTTTTTTTATAGTCATGAAAACATGCTTGTGCCTGTCTGGTGGGCCCTCCTTCCAAACACGGCCCAGAGAGTATCACCCTGGCTCAACAGCCATTTTGGTGAGGGGAGGATGTATCTTACCTGTGTTTCTTTTCACTTCCTGAAGTCAAATGGCTGTTAACAAACCCAAAGGATGTTCCATTAAACATGAATGATACTCCCACTGCTCCTTTATTACCTAGCAAAATGGAAGCCAAAAATGACAAAAAATCAATCCACCTCCAGGCTGAGTCTAGCAAAGATAATAAAGCATCTAGCACATGTGAAGTGGAGGATGGAGAAGAGAAATTAACTTAATCAGCGCAGAAAAAATTAGTGCTTACAGCACAGATTGTGGGAACAAATTTTTAAGGGTGCTAAAAAAATTAGTTGAAGGGAGAGAAGTGCAACTTCCTTGTGAAAGCCAAGAAAGAGCAATCCAATAGCCAACAGTTTGTTGGAAATATAGATATATATGTGTATATATATGTGTGTGTGTTAAGTATAGCCACAAGTAGATTTCCTCTCTTACAGGGTAAGATACAACCAGTGCTAGTGGGATATAACTTTAGTAGTGTCACAGAAACATTGCCAAATAAGTGTTGTGGAAGAATAGCTGTTCCATTTGGGCTAATCAGATCACAGCTGTCTGGGCAGGACCTGCTCATGCCTCACCCAGCGTGTTTGCAATGCCTGTCTTCACATTGGCTGTGCAGATGTGGCTGATGCGGTTCTCATGTTCTGGCTTGGCCAGGACAACAATCCTGATGTTCCAGAGGGTATGGATAGCTATCTGCAAGGATGGGAAAAGTAGAAGTTATATTTCTGCAAATACCTGCCAAGCTGCACTGTGGCTGCAGCCTTCCTGACTCCTTTGATAGCACTTCTACAGAAATTTTTCTTCCTGTGCTCAGGATATGTTTTCAGTCATTTTAATCAATGCTGGACAGAAGGACCTCGCTATTTGCTAGTCCTTTTTTCTAGTTAATTTTTGGATTATCTTGCTTGCACAAAATAGTTTCCCAATCATCATAAGAGTTAGAAGTCCTGTTTTCAGGAGAAATCCATATTTCCAGATATGCTTAGGTTTGTTTCTAGACATCACTGAAACCCAGAAATGTCCAAAGCTGGTCTTAATAAGGTTCAGTTTCTCTTATGACTCTGCCTGTGTACTGTTACATCCTGCTTTGAAAGTGCAATAGCCTAGGGCAAGACCTAGGCTACAATTGGCTCAGGATGTTTAACAGTCTCTTCCTTTTTGAAAGTCAAAATAACACCAGGACTTGACTCGAGTGCTCAGCATCTCCCCTTGCTCCTCGGCTGGCAGAGTCCCTGATTTGGCAATGGGGGGGGAGGGGTCACTGTCCATAGCACCAAGTCCATCTCCTCAGCTCTAGGGAGTGTCTTGTGGAGCCCACCAGACACATTCAGTTCACTTTCCCTCACCCAAATGCAATGACAATAAAGGGAAGGAAAGGGAGGAGGTGTAGGCAAAATCCCACTTATTCCCATCTCTTTTATTTATACAGCATGTACACCCTCATCTCCCTGAGTTCTGTGCAATAGCTGGAATAACCCCTCACCACTTTGAAGCTGATACTGGTGATTTCCTGCAGAGATTGCCTTAGGGTCTCCAGCCATTCCTTTTCCCCCTGGGGATCCTCCTGGGTGCCAATCACATAGATGTCATGAGGGATGTAGTCAGCAGTATCATCACGGGTCTTCCCCTGCCCCTTGGAGAGGAACCAGGAGGTGATCTTCTTTGGGGCTGGGGCTGCACCTTTTATTAACACATAAAACATAAAAGGAAGTTAGAGCGTATCCTGTCAAACCAGGATGAAGACAACACATGGGGACAGAAATGATGGGCTTCACATCTCATATCACTTTTGTATCACCCAGGGCACACTAGTCTAAGATGACAATGATGTTACTCCCACCTGAGTCACTGAGAAAGAAGTGACTCTGCTTTGACCACCTTCCTCCTGTTCATCAGCTTTCCAAGGCCAAGGCTAGCCAGGGGTAAAGGCAGGGAGCTGTACTCCTCCTGGCCTGCCATTGCCTTGACCTTATTCCTTAAGCATGGCCAAGCACAGACAGCTCAGCTCAGAGCAGCTGAACCAGGCTTCTCTCCCAAAAGGAAGAAAAATAACCTAAATTCCACTCTCCTCAACTACACCCTGTCCCCTTCTCTAAGTACCACAGACACTGTCTCCCCAGGATGGACATGAACTGTCCCTAGTCAAATCAGAGCAGCTGACATGCAGTTTGTGGAATTGCTCCTGTCCTTTCTGCAAAATGGAGGAGGATGTGCACTGCTGCACCAGCTTTATGCCAGCCACAATTCCCTGTCACTGGAGCAATCTTTCAGTACCCAGCAGGGATAACTTCATGGTCCTTTGAGTGGAACCATGAGAAGTGTCAAACCACATGCAAGAATAAGTCTCGATATCAGCTCTTCCCCTGTCCCAGGGGGAGGACACCCTGGTGTACAGACCTGCCATAGAACACAAAGAATCTGGAGCTCATTGTGCCAGCTGAGCACACCTTTTGACAGCGTCTGAAGGAGTGCCCATGGCAGAAGGGAGCCCATACCCATATTCCAGGTGCCAATGAAAATGGTGATCATATCAGGCTCTGGTTGCTCTGAGTGTTTATTCTTCATCTGCTGCAGAAGCTGGCAGAACCCTTCTCTCTTCTAGACAGGGAGGAACAGAGAAAATTAATGAGATACTTAACTCCTCCAACATGACCTGTTGAAAAACTGGCTGAACCAGGAAATTCCCAGCACACTTGAAGGGCAGATTAGCTCTGCACTATATCCTGAAACCTTCCCAGAGACTGCCATTCCTGTGGTACGTTTTTGGGCATTTAGCTTGTGCATTAACAAATGCTGAGCTGATCAGAATAAAGTCTTTTCTTCCCTCTTTGATAATATGAACCTTTTCACAGCGGCCATCTCGACTTCTTGCCTCTCCTCACTGCTTCTTCTGTCCTTCTCTTTCAGTGACAGCACTTAGGTGTCCAGTATCTCCCTTTACACAGTGCACTTGCTCATTTTCTGGATGTTTCCAGAACAAAGGAGAAATTTATTTTTTACAAAGCCAACTACTGTCCTTCAACAGTTTCTCTTTCTACCAAAGAATGCCCCATGTTCCACTCCCACCTGGGTACCTGCTCCAGGCTGGCAGGAAAGAAACACCATGTATGTACCTTGGAATCAGAAAAAACATATTCCTTCCGCTGTGTTTTTTCTTTTTCTGTTTCCAGAACGATCACTAGCTTGTTTGGAAGCTTCTGGGACTTGATGAGCTGCAAGACTGAACAGAGGCTGGGTGTCACAAGCTACAGTCACTGAAATAAGGGTCCCACCAAAAAGAACAGAATCCTGCTCTAAGGCTTGGGATATATGTGTTGTCTTTTCTGTCTGTGCAGTTTGTCCTGCAGACCTGCATTTTAATGCTGCTTAATCCTGTTCCCAATAGGAACAGATCTGGACTCCAAGTGAAGAGGACCCCCCAAAACGCTTCTGCTTGGAGCTCTTTTCCATCCCAAGCCTTGCAGTATGAAGCAAAGCCTTAATTTAGTGCAGGCAATCCCCCCTGTATCCTGAGCCAGCCTACATGTGTTCCTTCCTCATCTGTGAAAGAGGATGTAAGACCTCATTTGGTAGTATAGGTTGAAGATAATATAAAGGTTCCGCGGGACACAGTTGGTTCAGGTGATTTCTACAGTTCAAGGCAGCTCCTGAAATGTGCGGTTTATTTGCAAGGGTCATGGGTGCGGGAGCTCTGCTTAAGCTGCCAGCCACAGCTTAGAGCATGCTGAGAGAGGTAGAGCAGGAGCTATAGAGGTAGAAAGTTACAGTCTTGAGAGATTGTAAGAGAGAGAGATTGAGAGATTGCGAGAGAGCTTGTGAGAGAGAGATTGTGAGATTACGAGACCTAAAAGTCTGGTTACATGATATTATAGCTCTTCTTATACTGAATATGGTAATAGTACAACATCCAATCAATAGAAGACAGAAATCCTTATAGAATTTACATACAACCTATCACAACTACTACATTACCATACTGTGTTACATTTTAACTCCTAAAAACTGTTTTCTGAAACTACTTTTTTCTTCCCTGCCACACTGGCAGGGTTTCTCTGACCCTTGGACTTCTCTGTTTGCTGAAGCATCCTCTTCTTTGCTAAAGACATTGTTCAATGAAGAGGGATTCTCCTTCAGCTGGCTAGCCCTTTGTTTTTGGTTGTACAGTAACTAACAGCTTGGTATCTTATATCTCAAAGCTAGCTTTCATTTCTATTTTGCTTACAGGTTTCATATTTTCAGAATCTTTTGCTAAGCAGTCATATTTATAAGGTTTCCCTATTTCATCCTCCCCAACAAAGGTGATTCCTCCCATCTAAAATAGCAGCTAATTATTATGAACACCAGGTGGAGAAAGCCAATGAGGGCTTATCTCTTCAGTTACTGCCAGCAACAGGTTGATTTTCTAGCAGGAGAGAGCCCAAGGGCATCATCTACTGTCTGATAAATCCCTTTGTGTCAACTTCAGTGAGCTGCCTGTTCAGAAGGACAACAGAAAAAAAGAGAAGTTGTTTGAATTAGGCAATCACAGACCAAACTGGCACTGCTCATGATGAGAGATACCAACCTACATAGAAAAAATCAAGGGAAATTGACTGAAAAATGTTACTGAAACTGAGTGTCTGGCTTTTTACAATCAAAAATCATCACAGAAGTCACCATGTTCCTGCAGAATGTTGGGGGTTTTTTTCAAGTGACATTTCTTTTCAGAAGAAAAATGTTTCTATTGCAACCAGCTCTATGGGGAATCTTCTACCAAAACCTGCTCCCTTGCAGTACTGATTCCAGTACTGAGGCCAGGTCTAAAACAATCTGTGAAAGCTCGTTATTCCAGTACTGAGATATGTGTCATACTGACTGGCGCTCATGCACCCAGGACCTAGCAGAATCTCCTGTCCTCTGGGCCAAACCTTGTCCCAAGTGGTGCTGAAGGGAACCCCTCTCCATCATCCAGGGTTCCAGAGCTTAGTCCAGTGTTTGTGACATTAAGCTGACATCTTACTTTTCTTGTGAGTATAGAACTTGTCTTCTGGACCATCCTTAGATCTCTTGATAATCAGTTTTCCCATTTCCACATCCACTTTGAGTTGTATTTTTGAGAAAATTCCTAGGGAGTCAGTTTTCACCTAGTGGAATACAGAGAGGTTTTTCATGAGGGACCTTCTACACTTCAGTCACATGTATTACAAACAGAGCACTTCCCTCAATTCCTGGACACATGTCATTATGCCAGTCTCACTAGACATCTCTTAGACATTTTCATGGTGCCAAACAGCATCCAGGAATAGCTGTTATCTCTGTGTCAGCACAGCAAACTTCCCAGGAGCTGAGATACTGACATAAATCTGTGTTAGTGTCCTTCCACATTACGATCAGCATCATTAAAGGAGTAAATTTACCTCAAAAGTGACAGGGGGAATAAGGGAGCGCCGGTGTGTTAAATCAGGACCTTCAATTAACAGTGTTTTCACCTGTAAAAGAATTATGTGTAATTGGTTGCATTTGGTGATTCTGCACTACATTGAGAGTAATGAAATCAGAACAAAGCAATCTTACTGTGGCAGAGCACTGCACTGATGATGAACAAGGAATATAACTTGAGGCAAAAGATGACATGAAGATGATATAAAATAGCTTGGAAACATTACCTTTTCTTCAATAGAAGACAGCAAAGAAATCAGCTGGTTGAGTTTCAATACAATATTGACTGGACTTGCTTCACCAAGCATCTAAAATCACAGCACAGGAACAAAAACAGAGAGGGAGATGGGTGATTACCAAGCCAACAGAGCACGGCCTGGAATGCAGTCCCAGGAACACCTCATACAGAGCAAGGAGCAGCACTCTGATCTGTAATGGGCAGTACAAGAGCATGGAACATGCAGAAGTGTGGGAGGGTGGAAGGACAAATCTACAAACCTGTTCCATAGGGTTGAGGCAGCTGGCCATGCAAAGGAGTCAGCTTGCTTCTGGGAGCAAGTTTGCATGACCAGGCTCACTATACAGAAATCCTGGACTTTTGGTTTTCTGGAAGGGAGAGGAAAGTCATAAACCACTTAAGTGGGTTTGGGAAAAGGAAGATTTGGCCGTGAAACATCCTAGAATGAGGTTTATGGAAAAAGAAATGTGCAATGCTAGCCCACATTCTGAGGGAGGATGGGGAGGTGGGAGTCCTCAGGCAGTTGGTAGCACTTTCCTCTAGGACAGGAAGGGGGAGCAGGGTGAGTGGGCTATGGGATAAGTGAAACTGCGGGATAGAACTCACTTTGTGCCCTCTGCACTGCAGCAGAAAGAGGCTAAAGATAACAGAAGTGGCATGTGCCCACCTGCACCCCACTAGCCATTGCTGCGCACCAGAGCCATCCCTGCCTCCACTGACAGCCACCCACACACCTGTCCTGCTCTTCCCACCTCCCAGCCCCCTTACCTGGGAGCGCTGTTGGGTACTGGGGTGCAGCTGCTGCTCAAACACTTTCTGGATGGACTCCAGAGATGGGAGGGTCCTCGAGGCCTCACTGTGAATACAGACACGGCACAGGTCTAAGGCTGTGGCCAGCTCCCTGGGTCCCTTCACAGTCAGACAAAACCACACAGAGGAGACTGACAGGCACTCATTCACACTGGGCACATGTCCCTCACCATATGCCCCTGAGCTATGGGATGGGTGATGGGAGAAAATCTCAGCTGCTTGGTGACACAGTCAACAGGATAGTGTGAGTCAGGCAGCTGACTTTGCCTTCCAAATCTGGAACATGGCCATACTGACTGCTCCTCTGGTTTCGCTTTGGAGGTTCTAACTTACTAAATCTCCCCAGAAAGGTATCCCAGTCTGGGCCAAACCTGAAGACAGGATGTGCAAGCAGCATCAAACGGACTATGCCAACTTGTATATCCAACTGCACTCAAATGCCTCAGAGCCCACCACAACTGGGTGCCTCTGAATGCTTGCAGCCGTGGGAGCAGCTTGGTTCTGTACAGGGCCTGTGCAGCTGCTGAGGTTGCTGGGGACAGTGCTAGGGACAATGCTCGGGACTCTGTGCAAAAAGGAAACTAATTCTTAGCTATTTCATTTCACATGACAAAGAGGGGCCAAATGCAGCAAGGGGGTGGAAGAGGCAGCCCTTGATCTCCTGAGCAGAACTGTTTATAGGTAACAGAGAGATTCCTCCAGCACTTCCCAATGAGATTCCACAGGGTGCTCATTTGTCAAAACGCTGCCATGTGAATTTGGCACAGAAGCTGTGTGCTGATAATGACAAGACTTATCACGGAAGGAGCAGCCAGGGATTACAGGTCAAAAGGAAGGTGATGGTGGCAAGCAGCACTAGGATGCTTGTACTGTGTCTAGTCAATGGTGGATATTAACGATTTCCCTCACTTTCCTATGTCTGAATGTACGGGATTTTATTCCATCTTTGTTAGGGAAAGTGCTCCAAAGCAAAAGCATGCCTGAAGATTGGATATTTGTCTAGGTGCTGAACCAAGGATGACTAATTGCCTAAATTAAGCATTCATCTTTGACATTTCAGTCTGAAAGACTTGCCATGGGACACACAGGAGTACAAAACACATGTAGGAATCAGGTTCTGCTAATTGTATTCCTCCAATGCCACTATTCAGCTCTGGAGCACCTAGGGCCAGTGTCATTGCAAACAGCTCTGGCCCCAAACCCAAGAGTCCCATTGATTTCTGCAGCCATGGAGTCAGACCCCAGGAGGTTGCAAGCAGTTGCAGGAACACTGGGTGAAGTTTAGTTTGAGAAGAGTGAAAGGATATTTATTGTGATGTACAGGCCCTCTCTTAAAAACACAGCAGCAGCTGTTTGAAGCAACTCGGGAGTGATTTCCCATGGGAAGATTGCCCTCTGTTCACAGTGCAACATGTAGGCCGAGTGTGAGGAGGAGGAAGAGCTCTTGTGGGCGTTCAAGCTCAGCAAAACCACCGTGTGGTTTTAATTACACTTGTAACTTCTTTTGTTTTCTTCTCTTGACAGTATAAGTACCTTTAGTGATCTTCATTGAAGTTTCAGAAGCCTGTGTGTCCACATTCAGTTGCACAAGTGCTGGTATGCAAGTGCTTGAAAAGCTGCCTTAAAAGCTTGTTGGGGTTTAGTTCTCCTTTTGTTTCTTTCTCTTAGAGAATTTTCTACCATTTTTTGTTGCTAAGAGACAATAACGACCAGGTACTTAGGAGAGACAAAAGAAGTTTCCCCGTAGCTGGCTGCCCTCTTAGCTCAGGGGTTTCTTGGGGAAGGGCAGAGATACCGCAAGAATTGGGCTGGGGAAAAGGGGCTGAATGCAGTTCCTAGCGCTCTCTTGCTTTCACGGCATTCGGATGGGAAGGAAGCTGCAGTCGCTGTGGGGAGCATTCACCACCACTGCGGGGTTCCCTCTCCTGCTGCCTTTCTTCTACCGTGAATGGAGCTCTGCTCGTGGGAACAGCCATTGCACTGGAACGTTGTTAACACTCTACATCACCAAACAAAGGACCCTTCACCATCTGCTCAGGTGACTCAGGGGAAAAGTTGGGATCCCGCGCCTTTTCCCCTCGCAGGGAGCTTTTCCTTCCCCAGCTCAGGAGCCGGGCTGCCATTGCCCGGCCCCACCTCTTTTTTTTTTGCCACTGCTCCGATGTTTATTTGCTACACTGTAACTCGCATCCCCTGCCCTGCCAGGACGCAGATACAGCTGCCGAGTTTCTGATACATCTCATCTATCACTCCGGGACGTTGCGCACCCCTGTCTTCCCTGCTTGCTACTCCGAAGTTCCTGCTACAGCCCCTTTTGCTGTCCAGAGAGGTACCGGGCCCAGCTGCCCGGGGGTTGATAAAGGAAGCCCCTTTTCCGTCTCTCCCGCAGGCCCGGCCGCCATTACCGTGTGGAGAGAGGCAGACGGACCCCGCGCCACAGCGCCCCCTGCAGGCGCGGGGGAATCACCGCACCCGCCCTGCCTGGCCGGGAGTCACCAGCGCCCCTGGCGGCCACGAGCAGAACTGCACCGAGGGGAAAGGCCCTGCGGCCGAGAGGAGCCGGCACTGGGTTCTGCTGCTGTTCCTTGTTGCTGCTGTTGTTGTTTGTTTGGCTTGTTTTATATATATACATGTAGATACATACATTCTAGGAAAGAACTGTTATTCCTTTTCCCATATCTTGGCCTGAAAGCCCCTTAATTCCCAAGTTATAATAATTCAGAGAGTAGGGGGCCATATTTTCCATTCCAAGGGAGGTTCCCATTTTCTTTGGCAGACATCTATCTTTCAAACCAAGACATGTCCCTATGCTCAGCAGGCTTCTACCATCAGCAGAACTCACCCAGCTCTGCTCTAGGATGTTACTTTGCAATATCCAGTCACCAGAAATCCTACAGAACATCAGGAAATGCTAAAGATGTCCTGGCATTTGAGGGAATTATCTCCTTTCTTTCATCTCTCCACCTGCATTTATGAGGAGTAGGGTTGTGAAACCTGGACAAGCTGAAGTAGAATAAGACGTTGGAAATGGGAGAAGCCATACGTCATCACAACATCAGCACCAGAAGTATTTTAGTAACACAAGACGCTCAATTGTGATTTCATTAGATTTGAGTTTCCATTGTTCAAGTTTATTCTTAGCTGGCTACCTGGGTCTCCTCTCCCACAGCTGTAGAGAAGCAAAGTGCTCAGACAGGGTGCAGAAGGGCAACTCTGGGAACAATCCATCCTCAGTCCTCCCAGGGGCTTGTCTGTGGGCAGCTGGCTTCTAGGAGAACAGGATCAGGCCAGCAGAACAACCAGCCTCACCTCTGCATACACCAGAGTGAAGGGTATGGCAAGCTATGGAGAGAAGTGTGGAAATAGGCACTCTCTCATAGAATGCTCCAAGAGCTCTGCGTAAGTGCAGGCTGATCCCTGTGCTTACAATCAGCAAGGGGGAAATAACATCCTTCCACCAGAGAAAGAGGGAGCTCTGCAATGTTCTAGTTCCCTGTCAGAGTTTTTCTATTTGGGACATGGAAGTTCTATAAACAGGATAGGTAAAATTTGTAGAGTCAAAAGTCTAGGCTTGTTCCTTTTTTCATTTGAGTTGGCCTTTACCGACATCAGTGGAATCACTCCAAGTTCACAGTGCATTAGTAGGAAGGAAAATCAGTGTTTAAAATCTAGTTATACACCAATATGTGCTTGTTTCCATAAACAACTTGTGCTTGACAATGCTGTGGGTGTCATTTATGCATTACCAAATTATGCAGTTAATCGGTTAGTGCATTTTTTGTTTTGTTTCTTTCTAAACACAGCATAAAATATAATACTCCACTGACTGAAAACACCTACAAGGAAACTTGATTGTCAGAGCTGTCTCTTCTATATAGATTTCACATCTTTGGACCAGAATCATAGGTCATGAGGTATAAATATACTGTTTTTGAGGGCAAACCAATTTCTGATGCCAGAAATGAGGGTTCTGAATGCATGCATGTGGAACCATTGTTAGACTACAATGTTATGGCATTATACTCTGAAGAACAGCTTCTAGTTACCTGAAGAGTCCTCTGCAAAGAGCTGTAAGCAATTTCTTCAGTTGAGGAAGACTGCTTGAGCCAGTCTGCACGATCTCAAAGTCACTGATGATGTGAACTCGCAGGTAATCCTGGATGAGTTTAAGATGCTCGTCAGAGACACTGTGAAGAAAACAGACAGGTCAAAAGCCAGCTCTTCTCTCTACTCCCAAATATCAAAGAGCTTTCTTATTTTTCTGAAATTCCCACTGTTTAGGCACATGGCTAATAAACCAAGTTCTCTCAGATATTGATCATCCTTTATATTAGAAAACTACACCTCAACAGAGAAAGTAAATGGATAATTTTAATAATTCAGAATTTTTTTTTTCTAGACAACAGCTGGACTGTAAAGAGAATTCAATGCACTGTTGATTTGATTCTGTTCTTTATTTGGTAGTATAAATGAGGAGTAATTTTGTTGAATCAAACAGGTCCTCATCTGTCCCACACACAGAGGCCCAGCAAGCATAGAATTGGCCTGAAGGCTGGTTCTGAAGCCCTGTCACTTGCCCTTCCTTACCTGCTTGTGTCCTGGTACTGCAGTCGCTGGAGTAGTGTCTCAGAAAGGGACAGTTTATTCACATCTGCGACCCGTGAGTTTTCGGGGAGAGAAGAGACCTCCTTTGTCTCACTGTTTGGCACTGCCATGAGGATGTTGCGTGGGGGCAGGACAGGAGGTGTGGGTACCAGGTCTAGCAAGAAGGAAAGGAAAGGCACAGTCATTCCAGCATGGAAATTGGACCTCCTGTCCCTCACCCCAGGCAGAGCAGAGCCCACCCTGCAGGGGCAGTCCTCGAAGAAGCCATCCCTTCTGAAGGGTCTGTCAGAGCTGGGAAGCTCAGGGCTCAGCACTGGCCCAGCTGTGTTTCTAGGGATGGCAGTGGTATGAGAGTAGTGGGATGAAGTGTCAGGCTTGGGCCTCATGTGCAGGCAGCACATGCCTCTGCCTCTGTCTCTGACTCTGACTCTGCCTGGCAGTGTACTCCACCCCAGCCAGTTTTGACTCTCCCATCTGCACAGCAGCTATGAAAGTTAATTAGTTAAGTTGGATATAATGGTTAGAGAACATACTGTACCTCACCCACATCATTCCCAGATCATAGGGATCTGCTATTGAGGCAGAATGGATGGAGGGACATGATGGAGGAGCATCAGAAGATGCTAATGGAAAGAAGTGAACAGCTAAAGTAAGCAAACACAGATGGAGAAAATAGACCCCATGACACAGTGCATAGGGGCTGAATATCCTGCCTTGTGTTGTGAGCATTGAGTTGGAAAGAAAAAGGAGTTTCCTGCTGTGTCAGGATGTGCTGCTCAGCATATCTCCCTCTCCTGGGAGAAGAGGGGGTTCATCTCTGCTGATCCCAGCCGTGGTTTCTTTTCATACCAATTGCTCCAACACTTTGTTACACATGTTGTATGTAGCTGGTTGAATTGTGAGGTTTTGTTTGGTTGTTTCCTAATGGTGGAATTTGCATTACAAAATGACCCCCAGGACTGACTCACTGCTCCTGGGCCAGTGCTGTGATTCAGAGCCACTGCAGCACTGAGCCATAAGTGGTTAATCTGCAGGGTGCTTATCTTCCACCTCTGCAGTTTCATATCTAAGATGGCCAGACATCTGTAGGCCCTACATGGCCCCAGCATGATGGCATAAAATGCCTTAACAAAACTAAATTCTGTATGTGAGCAACCCAGACTCAGTGCTAATCTCTCTTCATCTGAAGGCTCTTAGTCTTGGCTAGAACTTCATTCCCTGCTGCTTGCCTCTCTCTGTATTATTTTTGCTGCAGTTCCCTCCCCGGGAGCCGGAGACTCAGTACAACTGGGCAAAATACAGGAATATCTTTCCTGAGCAGCTTTGCAAAATTTTGTTGTCTTTCTTCGGGAAAATTCCATACCAAAATCTTTCAGCTCCTGGTAGATATACAGTGGGTTCCATCAAAGGGTTACCCAGACACTAGGTTGCACAGGCACATCAATCTGCCCTACTGCACAGGGCATGTCCATCAGTCCCAGGAATTGTGTCCTTCAGACAAGTTTGATTGTAGTGCTCATCATTTCCAGACAGACTCAGACAGGACAGGAAAGATGGCTCTGTAGACATGACCTTCCTCTGGCAGAACAATGGCAGATCCAAGAGGTGATCCAGGAAAAATCCAATGAACAATCCAAGACCAGTGTCAGGAACCCACAGTGGCATTCATGTAAAATAGCTGGGATGATGCCGATCACACCTCTTCATCATACACCTGTCTCTGTACATGGAGTTAGACTGTCTGCCACTGCCGGAGCCAAGCCCTCTGCCTAGGACTGTCAAAAATGTCCCCTAGAGCAGAGCAGCTGAGGGGATTTCAGATGCCCCTCAGCATGGCACTGCAGAGGGATGTGCTCCAAGCCCCAAGGGAGCATCTCTGTTTTGAGAGGGGCCCTACAGATGCAGGACAAGGACAGGGTGCAGAGGTTTGGGAGATGGCTGGACATAAGCAGTTGGACTTCAGATAAGGACACCAGATTACCCACCCCCACACCAGATGCAGTATACTTCCACAGAGGGTCTCAGTGTATTCCCTCAGGTGAGCTAAGCTGATGCTTCAGGTGCAGTACCTCAGGAAACATGAGGGTTCACTGCTTCAGGGCCTCGCCAGCTCAGGCCTCTTTATGCTCTGCTCCATTTTATGGCAGATGTTCTAATCTCCTGCCTGCACTGCATATCTCCAGTCAAGAGATACGAGTCAAGGGTCTCCATCACCTAGTCACATCATGTGTTTCTTACCAGTGTCCTCCTCCAGTTCATCAGCAGCCTCCTCCTCTTCCCGCGGCACTGGATATTTGAGATGCCATACCAGACCCATGTTCTCCTTCTTGTAATATTCTATCAGTTCCTCCAGGTTCTGAAAATACTTCACAGGAACGCCCTCTGATGCCTGAAACAAAACACAGAGGCAGTCATGGCCTGGGATTTCCTACCAGAGAAACAATGTCCCTTGCAGAAGGAAAAACAAAGTCATAGAGAGAGGAAAATGCCACTGCTGCTGCCCAGAGAAAACCAGCCCTGCTCTCACTGCCCATCTGACCACAGGCTCTGTGCAGAGCAAACAGAATAGATAAGCTCACGCATTCCAGCCAGTCAGCACAGATGCCAACCTCAAGGACTCACTGAAGCCAAACAGAAGAGCTCTCTCACTGGGTTCAGGGTGCTTGGCTTCAGCAAAGGTTTAAAAAACAAATATTTCTCCCAGATTAATCTTTGCATTCTCTCTTTTACTGAGCACAAAGCCCCTAGACTGTGTTATATTTTGAGGTACCCAGGAAGAATTTTTCTGTGAAATTGCAAGGTAAACATGGCTAAATCCAGACGTTAGCATCCCTTTCAGGATTCAAAGGCTCAGAACTGGGTTCAAATGAAAAAAGGTACTGCGCCACACAGAACTGCTGGAATGGAGGTTTAGAGAGTGGCAAGGACTGCGAATGCGTACAGCATGACACTGTGTGTGCCAGCCAAATTCTAACTGTGACCAAACCTGTCTCGAGCACACCCTGGCCACTAATCTCAGCACATGGTTACCACAGAGGCCAAACATAGGGATAAGGTTTTAGAGGTCTTCAGAGCCAAAGCTTCAGTGCAATTATATCCACACATTGGCACAGTGACTCTGCCAGCAGGTACAGCTGTGATCCCTGCAGTTCTGCCCCATTGCTTCAACCGCAGACCCTATGAAAGACGGACACAGTATCTCATGGCTCAGCACAGACCTTCTGACCAAGGGAAAGGTGTCGCTTTCTTCTTAGCTGGTTCCATGTAGCGACCTTCCTGAAAGCGTCTCCAGGAGAAAGCCCCCTGGTGCAGGCAGCTTACACACATCGACCAGATAGCTGGCTAAAACAGTCCGACGATGAAATGAACAGCAAGAGTCTTTGCATAGGGTTCTACAGGAGAGATTTAATGTGTCCGCTCCTCTCCAAGGGTTCAGGGAAGTCTCCCGGGGAGAACAAAGAGGGGCCCAGGGTAAGGGAACTGATGAAGCAACTCCCAGGGTGTCTCGAGTAACAGGGGTTGTAGCCACTAACGGAGCCAACCAGGGGAGCAGAACTGGGGAACATTAGCATAACAGAACAGAGCATTCTGGAGAAGCTTTCTCAGCAGGCCCACCGGCCTCTACAGAAAGGACCTTGTGTCACCCCTCAAACTGCACTGAAGTGCCATCCAATCCCACAGCAACACATGGCCAAAGCTCTGATCCCTCTCCTGGGGCACCCTCTTCCTGGCAGGGTAGTCCTTCTGGACAAAAGGTTTTCCCACAGAAACCAACCCAAGAAGGCCCTATCTACACTTGCCATAAAAGATCAAGAAGTGGGGGCAGAATGGTGTAGAGCAGTTGTTTTCCATCCTCACAAGGCTGTTGTTCTTGACTTAAAAGAGCAACACCGGAAACTGTTCACAACTGGGCAATGTGAAGGAAGACCTGATCACCCCAATGGCAGGCTTGACTGGCACTGTTTTGCATGCATAAAACTAGAATTTGCATAGGAAACATGGTTAATTAGTAAGGAATTAAAGCTGTGCCTCCAATTTGACATAATTGTTACACAGACATTCTGCCTCTGACTAACAGGTAGGCTACTTAAACTTATTTTGGGATTGCAATGATTGCCCGTAAAAAGTAACACACCCAAAGTTTCAATACATGTTTGAACAAGCTTATTTACTTGCTATTTGTCTTTGCTCAGTTTCTTATTCTCTGAACTTTTTTGTTTGAAAGGCAAATGTAGAAAATCCAAGAAATTACACAGGTGAGACGTGAGCAAAAAATATAGCAAGCAGAACCCAGGAAAATATCTTCAGTGAGTCCCAGCAACAAGATTTCTTTTTAACTTTTCCTAAAGAATAAAATCTCAGGCCAGAAACTAGGACAGTGCTTTCAATAGTGAACTGCATTTGAAGTCATCAGTGCCCTCAGGCCTGCCATCAAAAATACCTTTCATTTTTAGCTACACCTGCATGTCTTTAAAGGCTCAGCAAGACACATTTTCACAACAAACATGGGTGATGTTTCTGAGAGCTCTGCCTGTAAAGCCTCCTTTTCTGTCTTCCACATAAATGCTCCTGCATTTAACAAGATTTATTGTTCTCATACACTGGAAAACATCACATTCAGCATGAAGGCAATGCTTAGGCAAACATTGGATTATATTTTTGTGAGGCCAGAGATGTTGAAACAAATCACTGGTTAAAATTTCTCATGATTCTACCCAGTGTAGGCCAAATCCTGCTCTGCTAGAGTAGCACAGACTCTGTGCATTTGGAATGACTTCTCATTTACACCAATTAATGCAAATACTGTCTGGGTCTTCCCAGACTCTTCTGCTTCTTGGTGCCAAGTGTGAAGGCTGGTAATCAGGGAGAACCATCAAGGAAAAACCAGCTCTAATCCATCATATGAAAGGATCCTGAAGTCACAGTGCTGCACTGGAACAGATCTGTAACAGTTCAGTCTTCCATGCGTCTCTGTTCATCTTCCATGCAGTACCTTCTTCTGCTGTGAAATTAATTTTTGTGATTATTCATTGACCAGCAGCTCCCCAGCAGTCCAGAGGGCACTGTTAGCAGCTCTGGAGGTGGGATGGCAGCACGCTCAGCCTCTGTGCCCTGCCCATGGCAGTGTTACCCACACTTCACCCTCTGAATTACCCTGCCTGGGCTGCCTTCTGCCCATCTGCAGCCCCCAAAGATGGGCTGGAGCTCATGAGGGACAAGGCTTGGGGTGGCTTGCTTTGCCCTAAGCTACCCCAAAGGGCACCTGGGAAAAGACATCAGCCCCATCAGAGCACACACAGAGACCCTAAAAAACCCTAAGGACAAACAGGATCGGAGTTTGCCATGTGCACCCCTGTAGGAGGAAAGCTTTGCTGTCGGTGCTCTCTCACCTCTTGAATTACTGCAGCCTATTCTGCTCCTCCTCTTTCCAAAGTCATCTTCAAACTCCTTCACTTTGCTACTTCACCACCTGCCTGCTTCCCCAGGTCTCCCCTGACTGTGTCTGAGAGCCCCTATCCTGCCCCTGCACAGCACCCCTGCCACCCTCAGTGCCCAAACACTGTCTTCTGAGCCTTGTTCTGCACCTCAGCTCCTGCTCTCCCAGAGTGCCTGCAGGAAGACAGACTGCCCTGAACAGCTCTTTTAAGGCCAAATGGAGTCTTGATAGAAGTTGTAGGAAAGGCTGAATTAGCACTTTCTGCTGCTGAGGATAGTTCAGTCTCTGAAACCATCCTGGTCTCTGTGGTAAGCAGTGGAAGGAACATTTTGCAACAGGCCTCCTTCCTCTAACTCTCTGCATAGTCTGAAGCCTGTGTTCCAGCTCAAACTCCCTGGCATGGCCATCAGCCTTAGCTCTTGTGCAGCCTGGCTGGGTGCACACATGAGCAGAGAGGCTCTGCTGTTACACACCCTTTCTACTCTATTAAGTTGGCCCACTGCCCCCAGCCACCTTTCTTGATGAAGACCCCCTTCTCCTCCCTCAAGGATAACTGGAATTTGTGGCCATGTTGAGGAGCTGGGCTTTGCATATATCTGAATCCAGATGCTCATTCCTAAAGAGAAGCAGCCTCCATCCCAGCAGTGCCAGCTCCTCTGATAGCCCACCTTCACCAAGTCCAGCCAGGAGAAAAAGGACCAACTCCCCCTGGCACACCTTACAATAAAGGACAGCATTTTATATTTTAAGACAGAATTCAGCACAGAACTGAACATGCAGCTGCAGAGAGATAGTGAGAGCTGAAAGAAGAAAATGGGGAACTGGCAGGGTCAGGAGCTGGCCAAGCACAGAGGGGAAGGAAGGATGGGCAGCCTCAAATCGTATGCTCGGCATACACTCATGGTAGGGGCCTCAAGGGTCTTTCCCCACACCACAAAAGGCGAAGGCACCACCTTGCTGCATATCAGCTCAGCTATCATGAGAGTCTGAAAGCAAAATCACTGGATTATTCTCATTCATTTTCTTTTGTATTGCAATTGTTATTACTTGCAAGGACCTCAACAGAGGAAGTGTGTGGGAAGGGCTGTACCCCTCCAACACGTGGCTGTGCCCAGCAGCCCTCTCTACCTTTTGCCTGCACTATGAAATGAGCTCCTCCCAGTTCAAACACCCCCCAAACACCCCCACTCCCCACAAGAGAGCAGGACACCCTGCTTTGCACTGCCTCCCTTTGCATAGAAGCCCAGCAAACACTGTACATTGTTTGAAATGGGAGAGAGAACAGTAAAAGCAAGACTTTGTTGCAGTTGCTTTTCCCCTTGGGGAAGAGATGAGAACAAAGCCTGCACAACAGACAACAGTCACGCTGTTTGGTACACAAGTGCAAGGTACTTGCACTTGTGTACCACCTGTGCTGCGTGAGCCCCTCCAAATACAACAGCTCATCATTTTGCTCCCAGCCACAGAACAATAGGACCATGGCCCAGGCTGTGGTGTGTTTCCAGCCAGCACTGCCCAGGACTGCCGGGATGATGCCTGAGCAGCATCAGTTGAACACAGGAAATCTGGTTCAGTCGTGTTGCTGTGAGTGCATACATTGCCAGGTGACCTCCCTGAGAGCTGGTCTCTGCCAGCAAGTAAGGAAAGCCGCAAAAATCTGGGACATCTGCTGGGACATCTGCTTTCTTTACACTTGAACTTGTGGCAAAGTTTTATAGGTGGGGAAGGAACAGTGGTGGTGGATAGTGAAGTTCTGGTATTGAGTCAGGTTGCAGATGGCTGTAGAGCACACTACCAAAAACTGGATTGATGGTAAACTATTAATAAACATCATCAAGATAACTGCACTGGGTGGCAGAAGTGAGGCAAAATGCAGCCTAAACTTTACACAAACTTGTCCTGGATTTTGAGACCGGAAGCAGAGGCAGAACAGGGCACTGTGAACAAACCGGAGCAGGACAGGGCAGCACAGAGCAATCTGGAGCCAACCCAGCAGAGCCAACAATGAAATCCACTTCCCGCCCCCCCTGCCTGTGTTTATTAACTGTTTCCTCAGAGTTATGACAGGATAGATCCTGTTTCAATTGCAAAGTGAATTGTTTCAAGTAATTATAAACGTGGATGGCGAGTGTCATCTTCATGGCAACACACCACATCCCCAGAAATGTGCTCACAGGCCTCATGGGATACTGGAGATGCGTGGAGGGCAGGCCCTCCTTCCGTAGGGATTCCTCCAGTATCCCCGCTGGTACCTCAGCTTTGTGCTGTTGGCAGCCACAACATATGGAAACACCTAGTGAACATACTCAATTTAGGGAGCAGCCCACAAAACAGCAGAGTTGCACACAGGAATCTGGAGAACAGTGAATCAGAAACTGAGTAGCAATTTTATAGTGGGAAGCTGCATCCAAAGCAGAAGTTGCTCCAACATCTATTAATGTGAGCATTGTATGAGGTGCCAGAAGAAATTCTTCTGCTGTACTTAGTTCCGTAAGACTTTAGCTGGACTTCTGTGGCTAGCTTGGGGCACCAATTCTTATGGAACATGTAAAGTACCATAGAAAGTCCCAAGGAAAATTCCAAGGAAGACTGAGGAGTTGGAAAATGAGATTCACACAGAAAACTCATAAGAAAGGGACTGGTATGGTCTAGCAAAGGGACAGCCAGGAGATGTCACAGCAGCAGTCTTACAAGTTTTAAATTCTCTTCTAAAAAAGATGGCAACCAGAGGTGCTGCGAGTCCCCAAGGGACAGCAGTGCCGTGCACCCAGGCACTCCTCACAGCCAGCTTGTGAGTGTCTGATCCTGCCTCAGCCCCAAATCAGGGCAACGCTGAGCTCAGACACCTGCAAAGCCTCCCGCCACCCCAAACTCTGTAACTACGGGGAGCCCTATGCAAATCTGCCAGCTACCTTTATCCAGATCCTGCCCTTTATCCAGATCCAGAACCCTTGAAGAGCACGGTTAAAGCTGAACATTGACCATGCTTGTCACCACCAGATCTGCCATTTCAACTGGATCCCAAACCACAACTTTCAGACCTTCCACTTCTGACTCAAGCCCTTTCGGTTGTGGACCTTCCTTCCCACAGGATGTCTTGGTGTCTCCTGTCCCCCAGAGCCTGCCCCCAGTTCTGCATGTCCTTCCAGTTTTCAATTCCCTCCAATCGTCTGTATGCTCACTGTACAATAGCTAGCACAACTAGCTACAACTTGCTCTTGTCTTCTTGCTGAACTGGCTTCTAGGATGTTCATTTAATGAGAACAGGTAAAACTAATATCTTTAATCACTAGACTTTGGTTAAATCTTGTGACCCCCTTTCCAAATTCAACCATCTGAACTTTTCAACAGGTTTTTATATGGCTGTGATAGTCTGGTCTTCCTTCGTATCTGGTGTATCCAAGTAATGCCATCTGGCCAAGAGAACTCCTTGCCAAAGGCACTCCAAATACAGGTTTAGTGAGGAGCATCTCTGAACATGACTTCAAGAGAAGTTCCAAGCAGAGTATAAAGACAAGAAGTAAAAAGATGTAAAGCCTATGCTAAACTAGGAGAGGAAGTGGCTAACTTGGGGTTCATTACAACAATTGTATAAATAGATGGCACAGGAAGTCTGGGGCCCTCAAAAGGAAGAGGAAATGCTTTCCTTTCCTGTGCCAAGGCACAAGGAGGAACTAGGA
Source organism: Lanius collurio (assembly GCA_020086605.1). Classification (NCBI taxonomy): domain Eukaryota; kingdom Metazoa; phylum Chordata; class Aves; order Passeriformes; family Laniidae; genus Lanius; species Lanius collurio. The sequence goes on from JACBWW010000121.1 coordinate 304,457, forward strand.
AACTGATCGTCTGGTTATATTGCTTAAGGCCAATCTTTTCTAACTAAGGTGCCTTAAAACAGGTATTTAAACATATACACAGGCATTTCAGTAACAGGCAATAAGTTTTCAAAGTTACAAAATTATTGTAATACCCACCAGCTTAAACAGAAGCTGTAAATCAGGTCAATTCTACTGTGGTGAGAAAGGCTGGCAGGAACTTTTCTCCTTTTAGATTTCAAAAAAAACCCAACTATGTCTTGCGGTTTGGAAAAAAGTTGTCTTCAAGACTCTGTTAGATAGGAAGTCTAGGTGGCATTTTTAAATTGACTTTTGGCTCTCGTGTAGGCAAGCTTTTTGTTTTCCACTAAAGAAGTGAACATAAGAGCTGAGAAATTCCTGGTAAATTATTTTTAAAAGCATTTTATAGTAACCTGACTGTGTTTCAGTTTTGTTTTGTTAGCAAACCTGCCTTATTTTTAGATCAAATCTTGTGCTAAGAAGTTTCAGGAGCTTTTCACAAAAATGGGATCATAGACAGGAATCACAGCTGGGAGAAACAGCTACTTTCCAAAATATAAGCCACCCAGAAATGTACTCTAATTTGAATGCAACACCTGGGGCTTGGAAGAAATGGAACAACCTAGGAGCACAAAAGGAGAGAAGCAAGTTTGTGTCTGAGAAAAAGAGGGCTCCTGTGACCTGGAGGGTCAATAAAGAAATTAATAAGAGGTGGGAACTTGTGGGCTGGCAAGGGAGTTCTGCTGCTGGATAAAGCTCAGTGAGAGGGCCTCTGTCAGGGAACTAAGCATGACAGAAGAGGTAAGGGGAGGAATCCAGGCAACATGGGCAGAGGATGCTGGCAGGTGGCCAGAGCAGCACTTCCTCACTTGGAAAAAAGTCATACAATTTTCGGGGAGAACAGCACAGTCTAAGTGGAGTTATAAGTCACACAACTTGAATAATGTTGGAGGGAATGGAAGGCGAACAGTCCCTGTCTCCTCCAAGGTGAGAAATGATGGAGGCTTTTTGTCTTACTCTATATTTGGGTTGGTCCTGATATTCAAGTTTGCTAATCCATGTCACTTTTGCTACAGTGACCTTTTACATTTAAGACTTTCAGTGAAAATCATGGAATTCATAGGGTTCTGGGAAAGAGGGTTTCAGAATTTCTGAAAAAGATGATTCATGGAAGGAATTGAAATTTAATAACAACTAAGTACATGTTACTTCTAGCGTGTGATCCTGGCTGAAAATCAGACATCAAAAAAAAATCTGAGTTAAAAAAGGAAAAAGAAGGAAATTACTGTATTGTCAATCCTATAAAACTCCCTCTGTTCTTCCAGTGCAACTGAAGGATGCAAGTACATATCACCACGAGCTCCATTTCTCTAAGCATGATACTGACTTAGGAGACTCTGTGTATTACTTACTCACACTGCATCACAAATCCATTCTTATTAAACTTTATTAAAAAATGTGAATGCTGAAGTTTTCCAGTTTTGGGAAAGGCCATCTCACTTTTTCCTATGTGCAGTGTCATGGAAAGGACTTGAGAAGCACAGTGCATTCTTGGTTTCAAATGCTTAACATGTTCTCTGTGTGGAATGTGAGCCCAGTTGCAGTTAATCCTAAAAAAGATCCTGACTCTCATATCTGCCACTGTTGATCTCTTTCTTCTGGCCCTGCAAGAGTTTTCCTCTCTGTGATCCCATGCAGGCTTTTTTCTGGCAGCCCAAAGACTGGTTGTGTTCATAGGTAGGCAGTGCTCCCATGGCAGAATTGGGACACTTGCAAATTAGGAGAGTCTGATGGAGGAAAGGAATATTGAAAGGAGTTCTCAGTAGAGTATAACTGGCTGCCAGATTTTTATCTCAAGTTCCTTGCTAAAATTCTACATCCTAAATAAAAATGTACTAGAAGCTCTGGAAGGCAAAGGATCTGTAGAAATCTTTTGAACTGACATTCTCCACACACGATAAAGATGTAGCTCATAAAAATAATGTACTCAGATCCTACTTAAATACCCCATTCTGCTCTGTTCCAGCACTCCATGGTTCACATAAAAAGTATGTTAATTGTCAAATATCCAACTAATATAGTGTATTGGTTTTGCACAGCCTGGTTTTTGGTAGTGGGGGGGGCCACAGAAGTGGCTTCTGGTGAGAAGTTGCTGGAAGCTTCCACCATGTCCAGCAGAGGCAATTCCTGATGGCTCTGAAGATGGACATGGCACTGGCCAAAGCTGGGCTAGTTGGAGATATTGGCAATGCCTCTGTGATAACATATTTAAGAAGAAAATTAAAACAAAGGCCACACAGTTTTTTCTAGCCAGAGAAGAGGAGGAGGTGAGAACATGTGAGGAACAACAACATGGCAGCACCAAGGTCAGTGGAGGAGGGGGAGGAGGTGCTCCAGGCGCTGGAGCTGAGGTTCCTCTGCAGGCTGTGGTGAGACTGTGGTGAAGCAGCTGTGACCCTGCAGCCTGTGGGAATCTGCAGGGGATGCAGAGACCCACCCGCAGCCCCTGGGGATCCATGGGGAACGCAGAGATCCACCCACAGCTCATAGGTGGATCTCTGCATCCCCCAGAGCGGGTGGATGCCTGGAGGAGGCTGTGATCCAGTGGAGACCTGGCAGAGAGAGAGTCCTTGCTTGTGGGCTGGACAGCCTGTCCTTGGAGCATTGCACCCCGTGGAAGAGAGACCCACGGCACAGCAGTTCTAGGAGGACTGTGTGCCCATGGGGGGGGACTCACGTGGCAGCAGTTTTGGGAGGACTGCTGCCTGTGGGAGTGGACCCATGCTGGAGAAGTTAATGGAGAACTGTGTCCCGTGGGAGGGACCCCACAGTGCAGTTCTAAGGACTCGTCTCCCTGAGTAATGGGAGAAAACCTCGGGTGATGAACTGACCAAACCCCCGTGCCCTGTCTCCCTGCTCTGTCGGTGGGAAGGAGGGAGGGGCAGGGGAAGAAAAGATGCTTCTAAGGACTTATTTTACTTCTCATTTTCCTCCTCTGACTCTGTTAGTTATAAATTCATTTTGCAATTTTAGGTTGATTCCGTTTTTCCCTTGAGGTGTTTTCTCCCAGTCCTTAACTCATGGACCCTTCACTAATTTTTTTTTCCCTCCTCTGCCTAGCTGTGGCAGGGGAGGGTGAGCGAGTGACTTTTGTGGGTGACTGGCATTGGGTCAGTGTCAAACCACAACATATGGTTATGTAGAAGCCAGGAGGAACACCAAACAATTCTAGAAAGCACCAAGACCATGTACTTGGGATAGTTCTCCACTAAATAAACCATTTGAACTCCAGCCTTCAAAAAAGATTTTGCCAATACAGCACACAGTGATTCAGCTTGTAGGACCAAGAGAAACCTGATGAGCAAACAACCCTTTCAGTATTTCTCTGTGTTATGATAAATAAGATTTACTTCAACAAATAGCAAATAATAGGACAGTTCCATGATGGAACATGAAGGACTGGTATTAAATTTAGCTACAGGGTACAAATCAGATGAGTTGATGATGAATGAGCAAGGACTGCAGATGCATGAGGATCTGATGCAATGTTTTTAGCACTTCTGTAGTGTGTGGGTATAATTTAAGTAAAAGTTTTGGAGTATGCTACTTCTAAGAACTTTTGTAATTTTATCACAAGTCTTGTGCTTTTTGGTTTTCCACTGAAGAGCTTCAACACTTGAAGTCAAATGAAAATTTCCATTTTCATTTCTTCATAAAGTATCTAGCTCTAGTGCTTACCAAGACAAGGTTGAAAACATGAGCCTCCAAGAGCTATCAAGGCACCCAAGGCAGCAAATGTACCACAGTCATTGTTTCTGAAGGCACTTAGTGGAGGTCATCATTGTGATTCTCTCAGTGTTCTCTGCTGACAGTAGCTGGGCTGGGAGAACTATTACAGGTCACTTGCTTCTTGTGGAAATTCCCAAGCTCCCTTCAGCTTTTCCCTCTGTGGAAGGCAATCAATACATACCTAGGCAACCATGTGTCATGTTTGAAGTCCTAGGAGAAAGAAGTTTCCCCTGAAACAGGTGAAGACCTGCCCACAATGGCTCTGCCTGCACAGCTGGGCAGGACCCCTCAGCCCACATCAGTCTTACACTGAGTTCCTGGGGCTCTTCTGCAACCTGTGCAGCAGACAGTGGAGGACTCATAATCAGCTGTCTGCTTTCCCTACTGTCCTCTCAGCTGAATGTATCCCTGTTTCAGCTGTCACCAAGCACTAATTATGCATAAATTACACATGTAATTTTTGCATAATCAGTGGGAAAGGGAAATGTAAGATTAAAGAGGTAATACTTATTGAAGACATGCTGCTGAAGCAAAGCAATGCAGGCAGAACGTGCATGGGAAGCAGTTGCATGCACCATGTTGAACTGAATAATTTTCTGGGATTGCATGATTCAAACCCCTAAGCAATGCACAATAAGGGTAGGCACCCTAGTGTTACAATTTCCCATCTTCAGTCTGCAAAATTTCTCAGGCTTTAGCTACAGCAACTGATTTATATTTTTGTGACACCAAGAGTGACCACTTGTCCCTTCTTTCAAGAGGCTGTCCCTTATTTCATTCAGTTACTGCAAACTCTTACTCAATCAGTTGGGAGCCCTGCGCCATAGCTGCTGACCAGACAGATACAGAATGCAGCCCGAAGGAGCACCATCATTTAGCAAAACTAAAACCAGAAAGAAAATACTCTTCAAACCCTCTCCTTTTATGTTCTCCCCTGAACTGCACTTCTGGAATAAAAACAGTGGATGTTACAAATTTTTTGTTACACTTTTCCCCCTAAAATTGGACTCAGGGTTTCTGGGTTTGCATGCACAGGAATGTACAATGACAACAGGCTGCCCAGTGCCTCTGTGAGCAACCAGTGCCTGCCTGTGGCTCCTGCCATGTCTGATCATAAGGAACACTTGATCCTAAGGCTGTTAAAACAGCACAGGTCACTACAGCCCTGTCAAGTTTTGGACAATATGGCTTAATGCAGTTAACTGGAAATTTTAACTCAGGCTTACCAGTCTGCTAACAGAGAGCAACCCTAGCCCACAGCAAACTTCACCATCCTTTGCCCATGGGGTTTGCTGAACCCAGTTGTGTTGCATCTTGGCTTTTAAAATACTGCAGAGGGACAGCTCTGGGATGGAACAGACCACAACCACTTTAGACTTTCAGAGGAGAACCAAGACTGAAAACTCTGACAGAAGTACAAACTGAAGACAAGATGTCAGACAGCAGAGCAAAGGTCTGGGAACAATCAAAAGCTGCATTGTTGACTTCATTCTTTCAGAGGGACTGAAACAACTGAATCTGAGCCATCTTTGCTAATGTCTGTTTTGTTTCCCTAAACCATTTTGTCATTTGAAATCAAGACTTGCATGCATTTATACAGCAATCTGAAAAGTCAAGGATGCCAAATTTCATTTAAAAGCTGTAATAACTTCAACCCCCAAAAGGTAAATTTCAAGAGTATTGGTGAAGCAGACACTGTTTACCTAAAACAAGTGCAACCAGGACAATACTTCCAGTTGATATTCAAAGGTGATTGTATCTTTATATTTTACATTTATGTCAGCAATAAGCTAAAGCTCATGTAGGGTGCATTGGTCCCATTCTCCACAGGTGCAGTGCAGACTGAGTGAAAGGGATCTAACTGGAGCCTAAGTGTCACTTGAGATGTGCTGGATGAGTTCCATGTCTGTGTGGAGAGGGATGCAGCCTGCAATGACCCATTTTATCAGCAAATCAAGACAGATCTCTGAAGAAGAAAGGGCATCACCTTGTCAGTAACAAGTGCGGAAACAATTTTTTAGTCACGACAATATTTGCTATAAGACTCATTGTAAACAAATCCAATATCAGTGTTTTCCAAGACTCATTCCTATCTTAAATAATCAGGACAAAAAGCCTCATACAATAAAATACTAACAATAAAATAACTTCTCTTCCTTTGAGAAAACAACTCAAGACTTGCCTGTAAATGAGCACTTTCCTCTGTGACCCATCAACCCTCGATGCACAGAAGCAATAGAACACAGCGTTTCATTACCACACAGCTGAGAGGGAAATAATCTATTGTCTCCCTGAATACCTGAAATTGAGTTATGAAGCTTCATCAGAAGTCTTTGGTAATATAAAATATATAAAGGATAGGACAATCAAATAGACTGAACAATATGTGACATAACATTAAAGCTAGTATCCACCAAATTACTGCAAAATGAGAGTATTTTCTTGTTAATAATGTTGGTTACATAAGTTTTCGATTGTATTTTTTCATCTGCCACAAGAGTTTCAAAATTTCAGGAAAATTTTCCTTTTGCTAGTTCAGGAGACATTGAGGTGGGTGTGTCCTGGGGTTTATCTCAGGGTTTGTAATTGGATTGTTTGCATACCTGAGCTCTTGTAACAGAGGGGGGGGGGGGGGGGGGGGGGGGGGGGGGGGGTAGCGGCGGTGGGGGTTGGGAAGAGCTGCTGGGTTTGTGATTTTGGGTGGTCAAAGCCTTTCCAAAGGATAACAGGTGAAACAATTACTCTTCTAAAACAGTAATTGTTAAACTGCTTACTGTATAACAGCCCTAATCCTTATCTTCTCAATTTGGAAAGATTTTGCAGCTCCTGGAAGCTGCTTTGTACCTTCAGTGAGGATTTGCTTCTTGCTATTTTCATTTGTTTGACTGTGATGAAGGCTTTACACATAACACATTTACTGGAGGGCAAACAGCAAAAGAAATTGATGACATTCATTTGCATTTCACTCTTTGGAGGGAGATTTTATCTGATAGCACATCCAGATAAAAGGAAAAGGGATTTCACTCATGGCATGCATTAGCTTCCAAAAACTTGATTACATATTTTGAATCTTGAAAAAGAAAATAATATCACTTTAACTTGATTTAAACCATATTCTCTGATTTTTTTTTTAATATATATTTCAGGAAACTGGAAACGTTCTGGAAGGGTTCAAAGTACACAAAACCTGGACATGGTTTGTTTGTATGAAGAATTTTGTATACTGAGCGATTCAGTAGCAGGAATATGCATGTTTCAGGAATACCTAGTTCTCTTATTAAATGCTCCTTCTTTCAGCTTTCCAAAACCTGTATAGTGCATTAAGTTTATTCCTATATCAGATGCAAGCGTGGAAAAAGCATTTTCCTTGTATAAACAGATTTGGATAGTTTGTAGAAACATGAAATATATGGATTTTGCTAAGCCCTGATTGTAAATTATTTTCAGTCCTACATGTAAAGTGCTTTACAAACTGATTTAAATCAACATTAAATTCTATTGAAAAATATTCAAATTTGAATATCTAAAAATTTTGTTAATAAAATGAAGCTTAATATAATAAATTATGGTTTTGAACATACTAGGAATGTGCTGCCCTAACCATTTTTCAACATATTGATTATAAGTATTGTCCAGTTGTTCACTTGACCCTTCCTTCTATCCAAGAAAAGCGATCACCCTGATTATCTCTCAGCCCTGCAGTGCCAACAGAGTCCCACAAGCACAGTGAGTTTTCTGCAACAAGAACAAACTCAGGTGAAGTCTGTTCCATTCTCATCGTTATTTTTTCTTGAGACAGCCTCTGTGTAACCTGCAAGTGACATTTTGAGCAGACCTGTGCCTGACCATCTTCCCTGGAGCTCATGAGGTTGTGCCATCATAGTTGAGCAGGTACAAACCCCTTGCAGAGCTGTGACAGAAGCTGTAAACAGTGGATGGCTGAGCCTCATGTGAAGCATTTTGCTTTGCTCTATCACCCAATGAAACACGCTTCAGAGCAATTCCCCAGTAGAAAGGTCTTGATCAGATACAAACAGATTAGCAAAATCCTCAGCAAATCACTAAGTCCTTTTACGGAAAACATTTTTTGTGGCCACATGTGCCAGAGCAGCACTGAGATTACAGTGCAGCAACAAAGAGAACAACAAAAACTTTCATCTCTCTGCACAGGGCTGACAATGCACTTGGTACTGCATATGGCACAGCCAGATAGTGTCTCTGATATTGGTGACAGCAGCAGTGACACCAGGAATGCAGGAACTGATCTGAACTCATAGCTCTTATGAGATGCTGCCGGCAGGACAGCAGCCTCTGCTCCAGAGTGGCTTTGCACACTGGATGGGGCCTCTGCCCCAGCTCCACCCTGCAGGACTCATAAACAGAAGCCAGAACAAATCCTGCTCAGGGGCCGGCACAATCCTGCCAACAGTGACATGAGAGGTGGCCCTCTCATTGTAAGTCTTGCCGATCCCAGTAGACAGAATTATGTTTGTTCTGGCATCTTTAGTCAACCTGTATACAGTGTATAAGTCAAGATGATTTAAAAAAAAATGTGTTTCTAGAACTGCACTGGGGAATGAGGGTTTCAGCAGAATACCCTGTACAGTATTTAGGGCTTCTCCTATTTGCTGGGAGCCAAAGAGCACAGTGGTGATCTGCACATAGTGTCAGTTGGTACAGTGAGTCACAGCTGCTGGCCTGCTTTCTAACTGCTCGCATAGCACCATTTGTTTCCTGTTGCACAAAGCCCCATGTTGGACTAGGAGAAAATTACCACAAAAAGAAAAAAAAAACCCCTATATGATCACTCACTGTAAAACAGTGTTGTCAGGGTATCTGTAATTTTCACTGAAGTCAGCAAAACCCACAAGAAAAAAGGGTCAGGCCCTCCCTTTGCAACAGGTAGTAAGCATAAATGTAAGTAGTCTTTTAAAATAGTGAATTTCAGTGCAAATGCAAGGAGTGCTCATGCACACAGGAATCTGGCACTACAACTGCAAAATGAACATTCCCCACGTTTCCCCATGGAGTGGGGGGCAGGAAGATGCACACTGCTGCCTTCTGTCAAAGAGCTGGGTAGCTACACAGGCCAGGGAGGGGAAGAGGAAAGAAAAAGAGAGGCTTGTAAGTTTAAAACCACAAATGTTTTCCTTACTGTAATACAGTCTTTTATACAGCATGAGAAGAGGCAGCTTTTTGTGATCCCTTCTGACAAGGTAATCCCAAAAACTCTGGAGTTGGCCTAACAGTTTTGCTCAAAGCAAAAAAAGTTACTAAAAATAATGAAGGATCTTGGAGCATGTGCTATGGAAGGCACAGTCTTTGTTCAACACTCTTTAGCCCTATTAAAAAAAGGTGATGTTGGAGGTTAGGATTTTTCCTTTTATTTTTTTCTTTCTCTCAGGGAATTTTACCCCATTTGTTGCCTAAGAGATGATAATGATGATACTTAAGAGAGATAAAAGATGTAGCCAAGGAGGAAGAGTGCAGCTAGCTGCAGCCTCTTAGCTCAGGGGCTTTCTCTTTTGGAAGTGCAGAGATACTGTGAGATTTTGGCTGGGATTGAGGGGGTTGAGCTCAGCTCCTTGCTCTCTCTTGGTCTTGGGACCAGAGGGGAGATGGTGCTGCTGTTGCTGTAGGGAGAATTCACTGCCACCACGGAATTCCATCCTTTACTGCTTCTTCCTTACCATGGGTGAGCCTCTGCCCTCTGCTCATAAGAGTGACCATTGAACTGGGACTTTCTCAACATCCGATCTCACTGGGAAGGACCATCACCATCTACTCGGGTGCCTCAGGGGAAAACACCTCCCCCACTCTGAGGGAGCATCTCCCAGTTCCTTTTGGGAGTTTGGCTGCCGCTGCACAGCCACAGCTGTTTGTTGCTGCTGCTTAGGGTGTTTTGCTACACTTTAGCCCAACACCCAGTGCCTGCTAGGACTCTGCCGCTGCTTCTGCCTCTGCCACTGCTTGGGGCTTAGTGCTACACTTCAATTCGCTGCCCCTGGGGGCCTGCTGGTGTCTGCCATTCCAGCAACCGCTCCGAGGTTCCTGCTGCATCCCCTTTTGCTGTCCAGAGAGGTACCGGGCCCAGCTGCCCGGGGGTTGATAAAGGAAGCCCCTTTTCCGTCTCTCCCGCAGGCCCGGCCGCCATTACCGTGTGGAGAGAGGCAGACGGACCCCGCGCCACAGCGCCCCCTGCAGGCGCGGGGGAATCACCGCACCCGCCCTGCCTGGCCGGGAGCCACCAGCGCCCCTGGCGGCCACGAGCAGAACTGCACCGAGGGGAAAGGCCCTGCGACCGAGAGGAGCCGGCACTGGGTTCTGCTGCTGTTCCTTGTTGCTGCTGTTGTTGTTTGTTTGGCTTGTTTTATATATATACATGTAGATACATACATTCTAGGAAAGAACTGTTATTCCTTTTCCCATATCTTGGCCTGAAAGCCCCTTAATTCCCAAGTTATAATAATTCAGAGAGTAGGGGGCCATATTTTCCATTCCAAGGGAGGTTCCCATTTTCTTTGGCAGACATCTATCTTTCAAACCAAGACAGGTGACAAGTTCAAAATTGCTTATCTGGACTTTCTCGAAAGGATGATCCAGTTTTTTCATCTGAAAAAACACTTTTCTTCAACATCCTGGTAACACTGTGATCACTTCTGAAAAGTTCAAAATGAAACATTTTACATGAAAGCGATTTAAAAAAAAATAAAATCAATTTTGCTCAAAAATATAAAGCGGTTCCTACTTCTGCTCCAGGCAAGCTCTATTTCTGCCCTCTCCTCTGGGGCAGACGAAACATACAAGCAGCATTTAAGGCACTGTGGGTGGCTGGAGCCTCTATCCTTAGCAGCCCACAACATTTCAAGACAGGACCTAACCTGAAGCAAGAGCTCAGCTGGCAGCATGAATGGAAGAGCAGACTTGAGGGTAACACAAGAAAAAAACCAAACCTGGTCAAGCACCAGGTCACGCCCACAGGAAAGCACCGTGAGTCCGCGTCTTCCTCAGTCTGAGGCCAGACTCTGCCACACAGCACAGGCAACAGCACACAATTAGAGAACCAGAGAACCATGGAATATGCTGAGCTGGAGGGGACTCACAGGATCATCAAGTCCAACTCCTGGCACAGACATTCCACCCCTGTGCCTGGGAACATTGTCCAAACACTTCTGGAGCTCTGGCAGCCTTGGGTCCATGACCATTCCCTAGGGAGCCTGTTCAGTGCCCCACCATCCTCTGGGGGAAGAACTTCTCCCTGATATCCAACCCGACCCTCCCCTAACACAGCTCTAGCCATTCCCTCGGGCCCTTCCACTGGTAATCAGAGTGAAGAGATCAGTACCTACCCCTGCTCTTCCTCTCACAAGGAAGTTGTAACAGTCATGAGTCTCCCTGAAGTCTCCTCTGCTCCAGCTGAACAAACCAAGTGCCCTCAGCCACAACTCCCTCATTTGGCTCCTCCAAACCCTTCACCATCTTCATGGCCTCCTCTGGGCACTATCCAATAGTTTCATGTCTTTTTTATATTGTGGTACCTGAAACTGCCCACAGGGCTCAAGGTAAGGTTGCACCAGCTATTGAAAGGCTGCTTTGCAGGTGTCCCAGTGTTGGGGGTTGGGAATTCCCTTTCTTTTCTCTTGAGGAATTTTCTCCCATACTATGTTACCAGGTCAACAAATGGCAGGGTACTTGGGGGAAACAAAAGAACTGGCAACGGAGGGGAGGAGCCCATCTGGGGCTACTGTCCTCACCTGGGCTTGTGCTGGGCACTCTCGACTTGGTGTGGAGAGGGCAGACCACTCTCATCAGCAGTGCAGGTTCTCCTGCCATTTTTTTTCCTCTCTGCTGGAGAAATCCCGGGATCCCCAACCTGTCCTTCCCTGCTGAGCTGGGAGCTGAGCTGCAGATTCTGCTGTCTCAGCCTTCGCTGCTCTGCAGCCCTGCCCATCCCGCCTGCCGAGACCTCCGGGGATCCCTACCACCCCTCCGCAGCTCGATACATCTCGACTGCCACCCGGAACTTGTGCTCCTACTGCTGCCCCAGCCTGCCCGGCCAGGAGAGCCCGGACAGACCCCAGGATCAGCTGCCCAGAGAGGTTTGTGAAGCCCTTTTTGCACCCCTTCCCGGATCTCAGGCGGCCATTACTGCGTGCTCCCCGAGCTCGCTCCGGAGCGCCCCCTGCAGCCGCGGGGAACCATCGCACCTGCCCTGCTCACCGGGAGCCGCCAGCGCCCCTGCCGGCTGTGACTGGAACTGCACCAAAGGGGAAAGGGCCTGACAGCCGAGAGAGGCTGGCACTGGGTTTGTGGTTCTGTTTGTTGTCACCACTATAGTTATTGTTGTTTGTTTGCCTGTTTATATATCTGTATTTTAGTAAAGAACTGTTATTCCTATTCTTTATATCTTTGCCTGAAAGCCCCTTAATTTCAAAATTATAATAATTCAGAGAGAAGGGGGCTGCATTCTTCATTTCAAGGGAGGCTCCTGTCTTCCTTAACAGACATCTGTCTTTTCAAACCAAGACACCCAGTTTCTTAAGGAGACTCCACCTTTATCCACAAGCCAAAGCTGCTCCTGTAACTACTAGGTTCACTCTCTCAGTGGCTTTTACAAAGGACATCTTTGATGCCAGCCCTGTTTGTGCAGCGCTGCCATCTGTCCATCAGGATATCTCCCCCAGCTTTCACACACAGTGGCATGAGGCCAGTGCTTGATCCTACAAATTACCTATGTGGTGTTGTCTGGCAGACTACAAGCAGAATGTAAGATGCAATCTAGCGGCCCCAGAGAAATTATTGATTTCACTGCATCAGCAGCTAACACAAGATGTGAATTCCTGTTTGAGATGCACCAGAAATCAAGAGACATCAAAGTCCACACTACCCTGTTCCAATCTATATTCACTGACCAGCCGAGGCCAGTGTCTTGTTCCTTCTCAGCACCTCTTTCAAGCATCCTCACTCATGAGGCTGGTTATACTCTTGGCAGTGACCCTTTGAACATGAAGTTTATAAAGGCAATAGAGGGTAAAGCATTAGGCAAGGGCAGTATCACAGGTTTTCAACAGCAGCTCTTGACCTCAGAGCCTTCTCACTTGGAATAAGTGTCAGTTTTACTGGGAATATCCTCACCTGACTCCAGCCTGCCAAATTTGGCAGTTTAAGGGGGATATCTTTAGGCAACAGAGACGGGACCTGCCAAGGACAGATTAACCCATCCAGATGAGAAACAGATTTCTTTCCTGCTGACTGCAGATACAACTCAGCTTTGACTATGTGACAGCATTGACTGCACGTCCAATATGAGGGGGGATGAATACTGATGTATCACACACATCCTCTGATCCTGCTAAGGTCAGCCAAGGACAGATGTTTAAAATTATTTTCGGTAACCCAATCCTTGACAGGACCAAGTTCCCCATTTGTTGAGGGGATGTTAAGGTCATAGGGAATGCAGAATGGCCAGTGACAAGGGTCATACTGACACCTCCTCCAGCTGAATAAATTAGATGCTTTCAGTGACAGCACAGGAAAGTTGTATCTTCTGTGAATCTAGATGGCAAGAACTGACCATAGATGCCTAGCTGAGAAAGACAATTTTAGTGTCTTTAGTTTTTCTCCAGTGTTTAGTTTGATCCTGTGATGTCCAAGGACTTCTTTGCTGTTTCACCCCTCTTTGCACAAAACTGATTACATTCAGCTAATCCCCAAACACTCAATAACTACACATTAATTATGTCTCCCTGCTGGAGGAAGGGAAAATCATCTTTGTTCTCACAGAAAAGGAAGTGAAGTACCCCAGATGTGACTTGCCCACAGGCAGGCAGCAGCTGAGCTCACTCAGGGGCAGTTATTTCCAGCCTCCTGCCCCTGCTCCTGAATTTCTGTGTAACTGTGGTTTTTTCTCTCTTCCTGTTCTCTCTTACTACAGCAAGAGTCTGCAGAGTGGCAGAGATATCTTGGTGACTAATTGTTCTCAGTCTAAAAATCTCTACTTGTTGTTACAGATCCTGTGTTTCAAGAGGATTTCATTACCCCTACCCTTCTTCCTTAAGTATGTTTTCATCAGCAGGATGCAAGTTTGATTCATCCAAACCATGCTTTCTTCACATATATTCTGAAGTCTCAAGTAATGAAAGGAGAAAATTAATCAGAAAAGAGAAGCAAAAATTCTATTTGTGTTTAAAGAAAACAGCCTGTGACAGTGACCTCTACAGCTCAGTATGGGAGGACACCAGATGAATTCCAGATATGGCAGGCAAGAGAGATTCCCGAACATGCTAATTGCTGCAGAGCTGCTGCAGGTGTAGAATCCCAATGGCAGATCACAAACCATGCCACAAAACATTAGAAGGACATCAGCAAATATTTTTTTCTTCAGCCTGAATACAAAAGTCACCTTTGCATGCAAAAATGTGTACCTCCCTTTCTGCCACCTGTTCTTGAACAGTTAATTTAACCATGCAAAAAAAAAAAAAAAAAAAAAAAAAAGACACTATCATTCTGCTAGGGTGGGACCAGCCTCTAATTAAAAAGGGAAAAATGAAATGTACTCTCCAAGACTTAAGAAAAAAGTGATGCAACTTGCAGCTTTAAGGGTGAAAAAAATCCACAGAGTGGCAGAAGGAGAGCTGTCATATCACATGTGCTGTGTATGTAGCTGTGATATGACAGATCTTCTGAACCTGCTGTCATCAAGAAAAATTCCTGACAGACAACAGCCCAGATCTGGGCAGGAAGACAGCCCTTTTTTCAGGAAGAAGCACTGTGCAGGTAAAAAAAAAGGTCACATTGACAATCAGGGCTCATACTGTAACTAATACTAGCTAATCTCAGGATTGAGTATTGAATCTTTCCTATATAATTTTTATAAACCCAGAAATGAGAAGCTGTATAAAAGATTGCTGTATTAATTTATCACCTGATCTAGTTCCATAGCATTAGTAGACCCTTTCCTTTTTTAATGGAATTTTGAAAAATGTCAGCATTCCATCCTATTCAACAGCTTTTACATCTTTGCAAAGAAGAAATCTTTTCAAAAATCTGATCTTTTTACACACATGAAGTAGTTTTTGTTTTATCCAAAAATCAGTAGACAAGAAACCAAAAAAAACCCAAGTCTGGCCCAGCTGGAGCACTGTACCAAGCACAGCAGCCAAGAACACAGGACTGTTTTTCCTCTGAGCCTCAATTACAACTCTCATTGCAGCTTTCTCTTGCCAGAAGAAGCCAGCCCCCTTCTTCTGCCTCTCCCACAGAACTGGAATAAAGCAGCACAAAGCAAGAGGTGTTGTGTCTTCAAAACATGAGTTAACAACACACTTTATTTAGCTTCCTCTTGATATTCAACCTACAGCTCCTGGCAACCCAGCTCACAAAGGTATTCCACCACATTTCATGACACAGAAACAAGATAAATCCCTCACAATCACAACATGAGGCCCAGGTGAACCTTACAAATTGCTTGTTCATAAACCTTGATCCAGCATGAGAGCTGTCCATTTTTACACCAGAGAGAAACACAGATTTCTTATGGCTGCAGTGCTCTAATCTGCAGATAAGAGTTGCACATGAAAACAGACTCTTTGTCACAGCGGAAACAATCACGGATCAAGTACAAACTGGGAAGTGCAACTTGCATCTTCCTGGGCTGTAACAGACAGAACCCTCTCCACAGACCTCACTGGCAGGTGCTGGGAGCAGCCTGTGGCCGAGCACTCTCTGCTCAGGTTTCAAACTCTCCTGTCACTCACAGCATCTGTGTCCTGCTAGAACAGGTTGCAGGCCAGGCTGCCTGTCCAGCGTTTCTCACATGATCTGCCAGCAGGGCAGCTGAGGGATGAGGAGGGGACAGGGCTTGCCCAGGGCACCCAGGCCACCCAAGACAAAGTGTGGAGCTGTGTAGCTGCCTTTGCAGATACCCTCTGGCCTGACTTTCTTCCTCTCTCACAGGGGAAAACCCAACATAGGATCATTTCTGTGCTTGTTTTTCAAAAGACAAAGCAGCTGTCAAACACATACCCCAAAGTTATTCAGAATTAGGGTTCCACAAGTTCCCTTCATCATACTGCTGCCAGTGCAAAGAGCAAGCACACCATTAACAGTGCCAGGGTCCCATGCCAGCCCTGCCACAGAGCTGGTGTGGGACATATAGTTGTGCCCATTTGCCTGGGCCTCAGGTTTCCCCCAGCACTCTCCTTGCCTGTGGAGCTTCATCTATGAGCTCTCTGGCACAGTGAGAACCTGATCTCTGCAGCTGATCTGGGTACTGTCAAGAATGATAAACACCATATCACCTTCTGGGCTCTTACCACCACCAAATCATCACACCAGCATAATGCACCAAAACACACTCTTTAGGACAGAATGGCTGGGATATATCAGAAGATGGGGGGATACCAGGTATCACTACAAAGAGCCTGCAGCACAGTGTGTGGAGCCTAGTGGAACGGCAAGTTATTGGTTCCAGCTGGGTGCTAGTCCCAAGCTTGCACCTGGCTGAGCCTGCACAGGTTCCTCTGCACAGTGTCACCCGGTGCTCCAGGAAGAGGGATGAACTCTGGTGACGTGCCATAGTAACACTATAGACCCAGGTCAAGTCCGGCATAGACTTCTGCTGCCAGTTCCTCCTCAGAAACAGAAGTGCAAGTGAGGCAGAGGACTCTCAATGGCTCTGGGCAATCCAGCTGTCAAGGCCGACAGGGCCATGGTGGCTGGTCCTAGGCACACAGTCCTCTGGAGCACAGCGCCAAGAGCCTGGAATTAACCTTGGTGGCAATATAGCTGTGTCTGTGCAGAGCTGCATCTTAGTAGGGCTCCTGAAAACAGCCCGAGCTACCCACAAGTGGATCTTGAAGGAGCCAAGTTGGATGTGTGCACCCAGGACACACAATCCACCATTCTTACCAACAGCCCACATCTGAAAGCAAGCTGCCAGCACTCAGCTGTTCTCACTAACCCAGGACTCTTGTTTCAGATATGCTGCCTCTTAGTGCAGATCTCAAAGAAACACTGATAACCCCAAAGCACATGAGGAAATGCACAAATAACATGGTGCATGGGAGACATGTAAGCTGCTCATGAAGTTGGTAGAAATCTGATTTCTAGTGTGGGATTTCTAGTTGTCATCTGAAATGGGAAGGAATGATTGGAGACCCACTCTGAATAGCAAGGCAGACTGAGTGGCATGGACATTTCCATTCCATTTAGCAGGGAATGCCCATGCAGCACTGACTGTGCCAAGGGTCAGCTGCAGCCCCCACTGTTGCCCAGTAAACCCATGCCCAATTCTTGGGGCTATAGGAGACCATGCCTGCCTCCCCATCCCAAGTTTCATGATTTATATTTTAGAAAAAATTAGGCTGAGAAGTGGCACAGGAAAGGGAAGTGGCTTATTTAGTCTCCTAAATCAAAATAGGAATAAACAGAACATCTGAAACTCCTGCCCTCAGTCTTGGTACTTTCTGGATCCTGAGACCAGAACTCATTTTACATTCTCTGGGTTTGGGCAACTGTGCTGCAGTTTTGGATTTAAAAAATCCATGATGCATTGATAATAAGTTGGCTTCAGAGGAAAAGTTATTCCATATGCTGAGCGTCTCAGTTATATAAAACTTGGCTGTGCCACTGAATTGAAGGTGTTAAGGAGTGTGCTGATGGCCACAGCTATGGACTGGACCAGAGACTGAAATCTCCACAGCACTGTGCTGGCCTGACATTAGTTTAATTCCTTATATCCTTTTTCTGTTGGTGTTAGAATTACTTTGAAAACCAGCAGTTCTCAAGTACATTTCTGTGGGACCAAATAGCACAGAGATGGCTTACCTGTACAATTAGCTTATTTTCTTTATCGGGCAGAATTCGGTAGGTATAAACACAATTCCGGTACCTGGAACAGATCACAGGTGATATGGTTACACCATGTCCAGGAAGGAATCTCACTATGGCATCCCTCCCCATGAGAAAAGAAACTGGAAAATCCTGAGACACATAGATTGCTTCATGCACAAGGGTTTTAAACATTTCTTTTTTTCTTTGCCTGGAGTCTGTGGACTAACACAAACCTGAAGTGTTCCTGGTCACTGAAACAGGAACATCTGCTTGCAGATGTCACTGCAGAAAGTGATATCAGCATTAGCTCAGAGGGAGTTATTCCACTCTCCTGGCTGGAAAGACAGAAAACACCGAGTAGCTCTGGTTGTCAGAAGAGTGGGCGTCTCAGGAAGGAATGAAAAAGCAGAAATCCAAAAGGCAAAGGGCCAAAATCGGCAATAAATGAGTAAACTGAAGGGCTAGTGCATTGACTTGTACTGGATAAAGCAAATAATATATTTCAGCTGAGTCATAGTACAACAGCTGATTGCCAGGCACATTTTTATCTAGAAATCCTAAAATGAAAACCCATCTCACCATCCTGGTGTGGATGCACACTGTGCACGTGCATCTGTAGAGCACCCACAACAAATATTTTGTCCCAGCTAAATTCAGTTAGATTCTTATTTAAGGGGGGATGGAGGAGTCTTGTGCCCAGTGGAGGGTCACATCAGTGCACAGGAGCCCAAGGGAAGCCTGAACAGTGCTGTAAGCTTGACCTTCCTCAGCAGCTGCTGAGCTTTGTGCAACTCACCCAAGAAGTATTGACTACAAAATATATTTTCACCTTTCTCACAACAACAGATTGATCAAATCTTTTAAGTCATCTGCAAAGCACTTAAAAGATACAATATCGCTTTGAGCCAGCAAAAGGTGCTGGTTCAACCCCTTCCTTCTCAAAAGGAAGAACAGAATCCACTCTCAGAGCTTCCTTGGTTGTAACAGAAACACTGCACTACCTGTGGAATTGTCACAAAATGTGGTCTGAGGTCAGCCCCCCAGCTGGGGAGATGAGGCAAATCAATAAACATCCTAATCTCTCTCAGAGTTGTGATGCGAGTCTATTCATCATACGCCTTTCAGAATCACTCCATGCAGGAGAGAGGAGACTGCCAGGACTTCAGGCAGCCTTACACAAGGAGTCACAAAGAGACATTGGAAATGAAAATAAATTCCTCATAGATCATAGCTGAGTCTTGCCAGGGTGTCTGGAGGATTTGGTCATGTATCCACATGAATGTGTGTCTTTTGATAGCATTAATGCAAGGGACACAGAAGAATTCAAGCTGTTTCGAGAGCTTGTTTCACAGGCATCTATTCACTCACACATCTGGTACAGAGCTGGAAGTCACAGAAATGATCCCCAGCTGTAGGGCAGCTACAGCACCAATTTCACCAATCCCAGGCAATCAGTGCCAGGTGAGGATATGCCCCAAGGAAGGGTATGGGGTTTGTTTTTATGTGTCAATGCAGCTCTCTTACACCATTTCCTCCTGCTGATATGCAAACAGGGCTAGGCAGAATTATTCATGCAGCTGATAAGAGACAATTTGTGTGTGTGGATAAATGAAGCAGCTCAATTGCTCAATTGCTCACAAGGGAACTCTCATGTGGCCTTCACAGAAAGTGCCCCATCACAAAGACCTTACAAGGTTGCTGTAGTAATGCTCCTAAAGAGGTTTAAGCTGAGGACAAGTAGGTTGGGTGAGACAGGAGAAGGGAGGAGCATTTCCTAAGATCAAAACCAGAAATCCTCCTTGTCAGTTCCCTAATTTAGTGTGTGTATGGACAAGACCATGACTCTTACTCCATTTTTCACCCTTAGGCTTTCTCTCCTTGGCATTCTGACTGTCAAGTTATGCAGTCCCAGTTATCACCGCATTCCAGGTCCTTCCTAAAAGTTGGGTTGAGTCCAGAATTGCTCGACCATTGTTCAGGCTGTCCATGTGGAGGGTTGTGGAGGTGCTTCTCCCTGAAATCCTGGGGGAGGGACCCTGCAGGACCCTGCCTCTGTCCCTGTCCCTATGTCACTAGTGCCCCATACCTGTTCCTGATTGGGTGGTTTGGGGGGTGCCTGGGGGCTGGAAAGAGAGAGCAGGGTCCCATGACTGGAAGTCGGCCAGGGAACTCCAGCCATGCGGCTGGAGGAATAAAATAATCCCTGAACATCTACAAAATATCGCTTCATCTGTCCTTCCGAGTCCATCGCTGTCTTATATATTGTTGTAAGGATTCCCCACACTACAACAGAGGGTCAATAAATCATCAGCCTCAGTTTAAACAAGTCTCCAAGTACTTGTCATCTCCCTGTCCTCTCAACCACCAGAGCAGGAAACAGTGTGACAAGGCTGGCATTTTCTCTTTCCTGCTGTATGTTTTTATGCACATGTGATGATGTGCATATTGGGAGTGTCTGGAGCACTAAACAGGGCTTCTGTGCTAGGCCTGGTGCCAAGTGCACCATGAGAGGCATGGTGTTGGAAAGGGCATCTCACAGGCAGGGTCCTCTTAGAAGGGTCCCAAAGCTGCAGTTGGTCCTTGAGTGTCACATCTGGAAGCATTGTTAGTCCTGCAGCCAGTCATGGATGAACTACCAACAGAAGATCCCCTGGAGGAATAGTACCAGTTCAGGTGCAGAGGACACTAAGCAGGCTCTTTTGGATTTCAGGATTCAGGCATTCCTCCCCAGGTGAGTAAAAGAGCCCTTTGCTTGTCAATAAACTCACAGATCAAATGATTTAGGCATAGAGAAAAGAGGAGGAAAAGGGTTTTGCTTCTTGCCTTTTATGGGGCAATGTGACCAGAGCAGGGGACAGCAGTGCAGGGGGAGGAGCATTCCCCAGCCTTTCACTGTCGAAATGCTGCTGCTCTAAGTTTCAGAAAAGGAGGCAAGGCACTCTTAAAAGGCCCTAGAAATACGTCTCCCCTATTTGTCTATATTTATACAAACTCTGTTTTTCTAAAGCAGGTCTTCCATGAAATAATTATTTCATTCTACGATATTAGAATAATAAATGCTTTTTCTGGATCTTGATTTATCTGCCCAATAAATGTTAGAGCTTTGTAGAATATGACATTTATTTTTCAGAGCAAATTTCATGTTTGGGTTTTTTTTTCATATCTATACACAGTTGACACTTTCTCTTTTTCAACATAATTCTCTTTTGTGGAAACAATTTGCAGTCAGCCTTTCAATTCCCCACTCTCCCATTCATTGTCTCCTATTTTTTAAACAGAGGTAACTGAAGAGCCCAAACTTCAAGCACTTCCCAGGCAACAGCACAGCTGAAATTGATACCTCTCTGAGGAAGTTTTCAGCTTCAGCAAAGGTTCTCATTTTGTGGAGATGACATTCAGAGGGAAAGACTTATTCACCACCTCTCCACAAACTAACTGCAAACCAGCATAAGCTGAAAGCTTGTTGGATTGTTTGACAGCAGCCTGTGAGACGTTTCCCAGGCTGTAACTAATGCCAGCCCTTCACACCTCTGATCCAGCAGCAAGGCTGGGTGCTCCCCAATTCTTTAATCAAGTCATTCATATTAGCCACCTCAGAATGAATTTAAGAACATAACCTTTGGCCCCCGGTTCAGAAACTCATGGTCATCATATTGTTTCTATTTCCTGATCCCATGTATCTCAAGTCACAAAAGGCTTTCAAAGCTGGCTGCATAAGCATTTACAATGGAAAAATGTATGCAAATGCATGTTAGTAAGCATTTTTGCAGCACCTTCCCTTTATATAGTCTCCACTATCACTCAGTGAAAATATTTTGTGTATATACTGGTTACAAGTCAAACCAATGGGGTAATACTAAAATCACTCAACGGAAGCAACAGTCTGTTCTAGTAAATTGTTTCCTGACTGACCACTCCGGCCCTCAGCCCATGTTACAGGATTTTCTCTCCTCCCTCCTGCTAGTATTGGCTATTCATATGTCCTTCTTTCTCTGCTCCCTCCAGAAAGACAAAACTCCTCCCTGTGTTGTTACAACCACCTTAACAGGCAGGCACCGAGGCTCTCTGCACCGTGTGAACACGCCCACTCCCCAGCCACCACTCTCTGGCAGCCCAACACCTACGCCCCCGGGCCAGTTACCCAGCCCCATGCCGCTCGGCAGCAAACAGTGCTGCCACCAGGATCTGACCTCCGAGAAAAAGAGTTAGCACAGAGTTATAAACAGCAGCACCACTTTCAGACAGAAAATGAGCAACCTGCTTGTAATGTAATGTGGGGTAAAGATGAAATGAGTTTCATTGATCTGCTGCACAATAGCAGCAAATAGGATCTGACAGGTCCCCACAAAGGCTCTCTTAATCTCTCCTAAGCAAAGGGCACCTATCTGATCTTTCTGTATTGCAAGGTCAAATGTCTCAGATTGTACCTAGTGACTTCAGTCTCCTCTCATCCCTGCTCTCCTGCCTCCAGGAATAATACCTGCCCCTCACAAACCCAGGGCCTGCTCTCTGGTCCCTGAACAACCCAGAATGGGGGGATCAGGGCTGCCAGCACTTCCCTCCCTACCTCCCACATGAAACATTTACCCCATGAGCCACATTAACGATGCAGGTGGAATCACTGCTGTGCTGGGTATACTGTGCACAGATCCAGGAACTGTTTAAAGCCTTTTGCTGAATGCAACACGGTACAAGCAGGGAGTTCAAACATACACTGAACCAGAGCAAGAAAAGTGCCTGGGAGGCAACAGGCTTGGGACTGGGGTCACTAAAGATAAATGCTTGACCCAAGCTGTTAAGACACTCCAGAAGTTTATTTTCTCTCAGAGCACAGCAGCAGTGCCTTCGACCATTCTGTCCTTTTGAATTAGGGGCAAGAGCAGTGTGAGCAGTAAAGTAGTACATAGCTATGGGTTTATTCAGCCTGGCTCCTAACCTTTCCCCACCCCATAGCCCAGTCAGGTGAAACCAGCCATGCTCTGATGAGGGCTGCACATTCCCAGTGAGTACAGCGCCTGTTTGCCTCTGTGCTGAGGAGGGGGCAGGGGTGACCCCTGCCCAGTAGAGACAGCAGTGCGGGCTGAGGGCGCGGTGAACGCTGTACTTACAGCACGCAGAGTGCATATGCAGAGGCAATTGATTCACTGGCCCTCACAAGGAAGCTGCCATCCTTGCCTACTTTGGAGAGCAGGTCTTCAGCTCTGGAACGAGTGATGTTGCCGTGGTACCAGCACTGATCCATTGCTGGAGCTGGAGGAAACCTGAATGCCAACACAGGAGCTGCCAGAGCCGCCTGTGTGTCTGTGTATAACGATCAGCCAGCTTCAGCTCACCAGCTTCCTGTTTCAATAGCACAGAGAGGGAAAGGAAACTCAGCCACGGACAACTTCCTCAACTCAAACAGCTCAGAGAGCGAGTGTGACATATCCCTGCAGCCCCCATTCTCCCTCTTCATGCTGCAGCTGAAGTGACTAGCAAGCCCAGGTTCCCTGCCTTTCCCTCCCACTTTGTGTCCCAGCTGGTGATCATTTTGCTCCCTCACAGATTCAGTCCCCCAGGTTTTGGTGGCCTGCCGTCCTGTTGATGATCTCTTGCCAGATCCTTTGAGTTTTCATCTTTTTCTTGTCTGTCTGTCCTACCCACTACAGGTCTCCATGGGGAGTAAATAAACCTCTGATCAGAAACACACCATGCATTAGGATACATAGCATCGACTGCCCCATTCCTGCCTTGACTAGTCCTCATATCTAACTAGGTGTGAGGAAGGGACTTGAAAGAACTCAAAAAAATAAAATTACTACTGCACAGAAGCAGACTGAAAGGCTGATTTGCACTGGGGATTTGTGACCAAAGCTCCCTCTCAGCTGCTGTGAGATGGATTCGAAGATCTTTCCTACTCTAAATCCCCAAAGGTGGGATAGAGCAAAGCCTGAATCTGCATCAGAGAGGGAAGAACAGGAGCTTTCACTTCCCTTTTTTTTTTTTGTCTGTAGCTCTGTCCCTCAGCTATGCTGTGTGGCATGCTTAGTGCTGCATCTCCAAGACACGTTTTCAGCAATGCCAGGACATTCCTACAGGGGCACTGGCTGCACGGCAAATTTGGTTGCCTATCCTGTACCTCCAACCACTCTGCCCTCTGCACATCCCCATTCGAGCTATACCTGAAAGCAGCAGCTGAGCTGGGACTCAAAGTCCAGAGGCAGAGGAAAGGCGCACACCCTGCTAGCCCTATGGTTCCCAGAGCCAGGAGAAGCACCAGAACCACAGTACCTGGACCATGCATGAAGTGCTATGCTGTACACCACATGGACAGCAAGGCAGGAGAGAACAGACTGTCACTGCGCAGGGGGAGACTAGAATGTGTGGGTGTGGAGAGGGATTGAAAACCAGCACAACCCGGCATCCATCCCTGCAAGCCTTCTTGGTGCTTTCAGTTATGCAGAGGCTTGGTCTGCAGTGTCCAGTTTAACCTCTGCACCGAGATGAAATTGTGGGCAGCAGCAGCCCGAAGCTGTGCAGCCAGAACAGGACCCTGCTAGACGAGCAGAACTGCACCGTGCAGGGCTTCCTGTCTACGCTGAGCAAGCACTGTCTGCACACCAAAATTAGCTCAGCTGAACCTGGTCTTCAGCTCCACCAACATCCACACAGGCCTTTAGCAGACAACCTCCTATGGACTCAGGTGCCTAAATGGAGTCAGAAACTGACTGCCATGAAGTGGCTCTGCCAGTGGACAGTAGCTATAAGCTACAGAGTGGTTACAAACTCTATTCTCACAACAAAAATGAGAATCTGCATGTGACAAAGGCACGTGCCGCTGCTCTGACAGCCCTGCCTGGCCATAGTGCACTGCTAACCTCACCTGCACCAACTCCTTGGGATTTCTGGTACCTCCAGTGGCTTCTCTGGAGCACAGCTGCAGCAGGAAGCAGAACAGTTCTGAATGTCAACCACTGCTTGACCTTCCAGTGCTCTCCATGCAACAGACGTGTATCTGGATGCAGAGTGGACAGAGCTGCTCACAAAATGAGTTTTGATAGAATGAAACTGTTTGGAGAGCTTCTCCTGATCTTCTGCAAACTAACACCAGGTAACAGGTGAAAGCTCTCATTAGACACCTGAGACTAATTGGCTGCATACTTAGCTCCTACCCCCCCCCCCAACATAGGTTTTTAGCAAGTTGCTGTTATTTCCTTCAAATCCCTTGTCCAGGCACACACTTCTCCTTGACTTGGAGACAAAAACAAGGGGAAGGGATCCAAATATAAGTGATGATTGTGGCAACTGAATGTGCAGGCTGGTTCCCGTGAGTATTTCTTGGTCCTAAAAGAAAGCACAGTTCAGCTCCAGCTGTTCAAAAGGTGAATCCCAATCCCCTAATATAAACAGCTCTGTGATCCCTAATGACTTGTTAGCTTGAAATAATATCTTATTCTCCAGGACACTACAATAGTCACATCTAAACTGTTTTGTCTATAGATGTCCAGGTAGTATTGTACCAGATGGGTGTCCAGTCACCAGCCTCTCCAGAACCAGTAAATAAATACTGTCTGTGGCATCATTCAAGATGTACAGTGGTCACCCAACCTCCCCACCTATATTCAGCCTGTGCACTGCATCATGGGAACTGCCAGCCTTGGCCAGGTAAAAACTTAAGCATGCCTTTCCATGTCATGAAATGAAATTATTCCATAGTACCTGATGAGGAGGTTAAGTCTATAGGGCAGCAGTTAGCTTTGCTGAAGTCTAAATATACCATTCCCTCATTAGGCATCAGTGGCAGGCTGCTGGCTACAAAGGTTATTTAGACTCTGGCCTACATCTAAAGAGCATATGAATAATACCCACAAAGTACTGGCTACCTGAGCCACTCTGCTACTCCAGCCCAGCATGTTACTGCCCTGCTGCTTGAAAAAGGCTTGACAAGTTACAAGTGTGTCTGTGAAGGTCATGAGATCCCTTCACTGCCTTGGTATCTGCATCATCCAGGTGCCTTGAAACAAATCCCAATAGGGAGGAAAGTCAGGGCCTCTTTTCCCACCACCCATGAAAGCTGTCAATAGTAAAAAGCAAGGGTAGGAGCACTGTGCAAGCAGAGACTTGCAGGCCTGAGCAGTTACACTGCAAAGGATCCTATGGGACTTGCCAGTGTTCACCAAAAGGGATGTGTTCTGAGATACCTCTGGAAAGCAGGTGTTTTTCTTCACCAAGAGGGAAAACAAATATATTTTCCTTGCAGTCACTGAACATGTGCACACACGCAGGATGCAGCACACAGGAATCAAGAACAGACTGGTTTGTATGCAGAATTTTGTCCAAAGGCATGAGTAGCACTTCCCTAGCTCCATCTGCTCTGATGTGTCTCCCCTGGTAGCCCTTAGTTTCTGGTCAGTCCCTTGTCTAGTCATTGTAAATGGCTCCTTTCAAATCACACTGTACAGTAGAAAAATAGAGTCTCTCTCACCAAAACTAGAGCTGTTTCCTTCAGAAATCTTCTGAAAATCTGTCTACATTGGAAAGCCTTCCAGCTTGAGCATTTTATGTCACTCTGCCCTTGGTCATGTCTCCTTCCTCTCACACTGGTGCTTTTTTGTTGGAAATGGGCCAGTGTTATTTGACATAGTGCCTCATAAGCCAATAATACTCTGTAATAACAAGATATGGAGTTGTCAGTAAGAGAGTTGCTATGTGGATCATTGGGACTTGTGTTAGAAAGACCAGCAAGCATCTCCCCTCCTGACTCTAAATTGGGAGCTCCCTCTGCAGACCTGTCCTGATCCTGCAGTTCCCATATAGGCAAAATGCCATTTTTGCCATTTGCTCTGTCCCCCATCATGGAAGGGTCCTGATGTCCTCAATGACTCCTACTGTCACTGCCCGGGGAGACAGAGCAGCCAGAGCACCCAAAGCTGTGGTTTCTTTACACATGGGAAACTTCTCAATGCAGTGTAAGCAAAAGGGTGAGTAAGCAAGGAAACACAGCATAGGAAGTAAGGAGAAGGTTAAGTTAAACAGAAGCCCCTGGGGTGCCTGGGAACTCAGCAAGGCAGCCCCAAATGCACTGAAGAAGTGGGCAAGGAATATCCCAAAAGCAATGCATCACACAGCCTTGCTGAAATAAGGAGACAGAAAGCACTGGAAATTAGAGGTGCCCGCATTCCTACACTGGTTGCAAGAAGCAATGCTCCTTACCAAAGCCAAAGCAGTTTCCTGAAGAAGATGACAGCACATATAGGGTAGTAAGCCCAGTGTCCTCTCTAGAACTTTCTCCACAACTTACTAAATACCACTTGGCATAACCCCGCTGCCATCTGTTCCCTTGCAGTCCCTGCAGTATCAGCATACGTGTCCCTGAGGAAGTCTATCAGAGACCTCAAGGTGAGAAGCCGCATACAAAGGTCACACGTGTTTTGGACACGTGATGTGTAAAAAGGCAGCCAAAGGGAAAGGCAAAAAGGGAGAACAGTCAATATAAACAATAATTTGTGGTACATTTAATAGACTTCACAATCTACAGATACAACAAGCCAACACCAAACTACGTGTGTAGCAGGAGTACAAAAACCCTTTTGCTGAAGGACGAGAAATGACAGTGAAATGCATCAGCAAAGATGTTTTTCAGAGGGATGCTGATGGAAAGGCTTAAGACTCAGTGTTCTGAGGGAAAGGCTTGCTTCAAGGTGAACATGACAAAAATCATCTCTTCACATTGTCTGCGGGTCCCATATTCAAAGAGACAGGAGAACAAAGGTGAGCCATCGGGCCCAATACCCATGTACTGCAGATCCGAATAAGCACATAGGCCCTTGAAGAGTATGCTGGGTTTTGTCCAGTGTGCTGGATTTAAAGGGCTTTTGTTGAGGTAAATTCCTAAATCTTTTCGACCCCTTGGGTCTGTAGGATGAGCATAGAGTAACCAACTATCTTGACATCTGGCATCCAGGGGAGGTGGAAAGGCAGTGACACTTCCATGGCATCCAGAGGGAGGTTCTATTAACATTTCAACCCGCTGGCCCCCCTCAAAGTCCAGCCCATGGTTGTAGCTGACAGCCTGGATCCTGGCTCCCCTGCTGCTCCTTGCATTGCAGTAAAGGACCTTTCTGCCACAGGTGTGCACCTCTGCTACCTGGCACTCCACTGCGCTCTCCTCCCCCACAAAGTTCCCTATCTCCCATGTTGTCCCTTGGTCAGAGCTGATGAAGCAAAAGGCATGAGGGGTGGGATGTTGCTTGGGGTCCAAGATACGATAGGCATAAGCAGGAATCACAAGGCTCCGGGCCTTGTTAAGCAATTGTAATCCATGACCCGGCCCCACCGCAAATGTGGCCCAGTTCTTGTACTCATTCTTGATGGTCCTGTCGGTGACATCCTGGGCAGTGCTCCAGGTGTGTCCTTGGTCCATGCTAGTGACATAGCAGAGACGTACCAGGTTGATCTTTGTCTTCAGCTGATGCTGCTCAGAGATCTTTCCTGGGACGGCTATGAAGAACAAGATGACTTTCCCCAAGACCGCATCATATACCGGGCAAGGGTTCATAGATCGGTGGCCTTCCAGCTCTGCAGTGACAAGGGTCTCCATCCTATTCCACTACCAGGCCCCATGAGAAGGGAGACAAGAATGGAACACACTGTTACAAAGAGACCCACGTTATAGTGCAAGGATGCCGGGATAAAAGCTACAGAAGAGCATGGGAAGAACAGAAACAGGATAATGGAGAGAGCAAGAAATGGGAAGACAATAATCTGGCATTGCCAAAGGCAAGTGAAAATTATTTAGATGACAGAAAGCATGTACACTTCATCAGGCAGGTGGGTTATGTCCTTTTCAATTACTACTCCCTGAGCAACTGATAGCTCAGTATCTTGATGCAGCTGGTGGCTGAAGATACCCTTTAAAAAGCTACAGCAGCTGAATTTTCAGAAATCCTCACAAATATATATATGGCACACAGATATGCCCAGTAGTTAAAGTGTGCAAGAAAAGACACTGTGCTGTGTCAATGTTTTTTAGGAGGTCACAGAGAACCGGAACCTTTTTCAAGCACCCTGGATGATAACAAATTCCTTTTCATTCAGGCTCCTATTCTTCCACTTTGATCAGTATGTGAATGGGCATCCCAGCCTACATTGAGGCACCTTGCTAGGGCTGATTGCCAGGGCTCTGGTTTGGAGATTTGGACCCTGAGCTGTCTGACTCAGAAAATAGGTCGCAGAGCTGGTATAACTACCCACCAAGCCCTGTCTTCTTCAAATGAATAGCACATAACACAATCACATTTCTAACATTAACGTTGCAATTAGAAAACTATGACTACATAGAGTTATTGCCTTGGTAAGCAAAGCAGTTTTCAGTAAGATTACATTAATTAGCTTTTCTACCCTGATTTGCTGATTAGCCTTTTTGTTCATATCTTATCGTCTATCCAACTAATAACAACTTTTATTGAATATTTAATACTTCCATTTTAAGAAACTCTAGCATGTGAACACAAATTGCTAAGTGTATGACCAACTGAACCCCACTAACTGAATTATAGGGAATTACACAAGATGTTACTTAAATGATGTGACACTGCAGGTGGGCTCAGAGGCTACTTCTGCTAGACAGATTTCAGCTCTTAAAGAGTCTATAATCTAAGACAACCAATGAAGGTTTGAAATAGAAAAATATAATTACTTCCCCCCCCCAAGATATTAATGACTTGGCATATGCAAAAAATTATTATAACTAGAGTTTCCCCCAGCCACCCAGCAGCATAACTGTTAATAATAACTGGTAGGTTAATAAGGTAGCCAATTCACTGGCACCAACAAATCAGACACTTTTTTTTGCATGGGGAGACTAGCTATTCTCAATTGTTTTTTAAACTAGAAATTATTTCTAAGATGAGGAATTTAAAAAAAAAAAAAAAGAATTGTCACTGATCGCTAATTTACTCCTCCTTATCCTTGTGGCATTTCTTCCTTGAGGCATTTCTACCTCTTTGCCACATTTTTCCTGCTACAACAGGACTTTTGTCCCATCTCTGTATCTGCATCCCCAGCTCACAATGAGGGGTCAAAGCCACCCATAGAATATCTACTCCACTTTAGTCCCCCCAACAGCTGCCCACAGGGTTGAATCCCAGCAGTCATAATGAGACGTGCATTATTTATAGGCAGATTGTCTCCTGTACTTGGGGAGCAGAAGCTGCCCTGTCCCTACAGCAAGAGGGCAAATCCATTCAACTCATTTGGGGCAGGTGGGCAGAACAGGAGGCGGTGCCCGCCGCTTCCTCCCTGCACTGGTACCTGAACGTGCTGCGTGGCTGGGTCATACATGCCTCTGCGCATGGCTATCAGCTTGGCGTGTTCATCCACCAGGTCCTCTCGTTCCTCAGCAAAGGCCAGGATCATGCTGAACCGTGGCAAGTAGAGCAGGGCTGGAATTCGATAGCTCCAGGTACCGTTCTGGAATAATGTTTCTTGCTCCAAGACGGGAAATGCAGCCATTGTGCTAAAGGGAAGAGGACAAAGCACACTGCATTTTGACCCAGCGAAGTGTGATGGGGCAGAGTTCACTGCTTTTTGCTCTCTCTGCTCAGTGGGACCTGTCCTCCATTGAAACATACTTTCTGCTACTTTCAGCTTTGTCTTTTCCTTCTGCTTTTCCAAAGAGAATCTATGCGTAGCAAAGTAGCTGGAACTCAGGCCAAACTTACCCCAGGGACAGCCTGGTTGGTATGACTGGACCAAGGTAAGTTGCAAGGTAAGTACACCAAATCCAGTTAAGGAAAAAGCTGTGCTTTTTCTTGTTTTTTAATTAAATGCACAGGCTGGGGTTTTTTTTTTTGTTTAGTCTATAATTCAGAAGACTGTTGATAATAAGACATTGTAGTACTTTCCGTCAGAAGACCATTACTGTCTCTGTTGATGTTATATCCAAAACCTGGCACAGAACCTCTGCTTTCCCAAATATGAGTTTAAAATCCCATATAAATGACACGCTGGGGCAATCTCTGGCCCCAGCTGTGCCCCAGTTTGAGGATGGTAAGTACTGAGCATGAGTAAGAAAAGGAAAAGAACACCTCTCCTTCCATAAGATCAAAGAACAGCCTGAATGGTGTCACATTGCTTTGGGTGGAACTTCTGACCAGGCAGAAACCTTGTTCTCTTTACAATGATTTAAAAGCAATGTTATGAAGGAAAGCAAACAGGAAGGAGAATTTAGGGAAGCTGCCTCTGTGTAAGTGGTCATCTGTGCTATGCCCCACACAGCCTCTCTTCCCCTTCTCAAGCCTGCTTGGCCCTCTGTCCTCTTGCACCAAGCCTCTCCAGTGACCCAACTCACCCCAGTAAAACAACCAGCAGATTGAGGGAATTATGTCTCAGCAGATGGGGAAAAAATAAGAAAGAAAAAAAAAAAAGAAAAATATAAAAGGAAAAAAAAATTCTCACATGACACGCCAGAAACTGAAGGCCTGGATATCCCTTGCTCAGCAGAGAAGGCGGGGAAGAAAAAAAGAAAAATAAATATTAAAATTCAAGCCTTAGATCTCTGACGCATTGAGTGGGTAGGAAGGCAGGAAGAAGATGACAATACACTATGAGTAAGAAATTCAAATGCCTCCTACCTTGCTGAGGCAATACTTGCTGCACTCTTTGTTGAGGATTCTCCTATTTACCTTAATCTTGGAAAGCACTATAGTGGCCACTAGACGTGGACCAGCTCCTGATGTTCTTGAAGGCTGCCTTGATACTTCAGGACCAGGTATGGTGGCAGCTTCAGAGTGCATGCACCTACCTGGAGAATAGTTAGCACTCTTCCATCTTTAAGAAGATTATATTAGTCATCCATACTAACACAGACTTGGTCATTTTTTTTTTTTTCTTAACAGTGTTTATTTCTGACTTAGGACAACACAGATAAACTGAGTTTATCCTCCAGACAAGCCTGAAGCACAAGGCTAGCTAGCTTAGAGGACCATACATTCCACTGTATCCAGGTCCATAGCTAGGCAGTGAGTATTCAAATATTCCTTGCTTTCACCTTCCAGGTGCTATAAATATCAGTGAGATTTTTGAACTCACAGCACTGCTCAGAAGGGTCTGGACTGGACTGTTCTAGCTAAATCCAGCTGTACAGACCAGAGCAAGCAACAGTGCCCCTGCCACTCCAATCCAAAGCCACTGTAGAGAGAAGTCTATCTCCCAGGAGCAGCCGCTCCCTCCTCACTGTAGCAGAAGATACAGCAGTGTGAGGAAAGGCAGCAGCACCACTGCTGTACAGAGTGTTACCAGAATGGGATCACAGCTATCCATGCAATAACATGAAGGAAATAGGAAGACCTTTCTAGAACAAATAACTGTGCTGTTTGCTACTTATCAGCATGGTTCTGGCTATTTATGGCTCTGAAACAGAAACTCAACAGTGTGCTTCCAGACTATTTAAAGGGAGATTAGTCAGCCTGTCTAGTGCAGCACAGGTTCCCTAGTGTTCCTGCTCATGATGCCATCCTGATCTTGCAGTCCTGCTTCAAAGAAGGGAAACAGGGAAGGAAAAGAAAGGAAAAAAAAATAAAGGAGAGGAAGAAAAGGAGAGAGAGAGATCTGGACTGGCCCATGAAGCCCTTGATGGAAAGCCAAGAGACCTGTGCCATGGGAGGCTGTGCTGCAGCCTGCTGCACACGAGTCCCTCCCATGTGAGCCTGTCACCTGCACACAGCTCTGCCCACACTCAAGCCCCTCTGTGACATGCTCACTTTGAGTGTCACAACATCTTCCACTTATTGCCAAATGGGGATTGAGGAAATAGCTGAACTGGGAATAGCTGCCATAGAAACAAGCCTGAGGTTTCTGGACACAGCAACTATAATCAAGGAAAATACTAGAATCAAGTGACATTTCCATCTATCCAGAGACTAAACAGAGATACGTTGTGAGCATGCGTATGCATACATTTGTACATACAATCCCTACACACAATGCGGGTATTACGGCTGTGTGGAAGATTTCTTCCCTCCTAAGCAACATGACTGTGCCTGTTTCTGCCAAAGCCCAGCCTCAGAGTGCTCCATCTCCAGACTACTTATGACCTTAGACCAGACCCTACACTGAATCTAGACCATGGAATTTCTTAACAAGCCAGGTAACACACATTTATTTAGTCTACTAAATCACCCTCAATGTAAAGTCAGAAAGATGTTATCAGTACGACCTGTCAAACAGTAAACCTTAAACAAACTAAAACATTCAGAATTCAAAACTGAAAAAGACACAAAACTGGAATTACTTTAATCCAGCAGCCAACTGAACTAAACTTTTTAACCACACTAGAAACAGAAAGGTTCTCTTGTGCTAAAAACTTACCACATTTACAAGGGGATTTTCTGGCTCCCCAGTACATGCTTTCCTAAACAATCAATCAGGGTCTGCTTTCAAACTGTTGTGGCTCGGCTTGGCAGTAGCTCCTGTGCCTTAAAGTGGAGGTTTTCTTAGCAGGAGAGAGGAATTACATGAAGTAGCAGTATTTTTCTTAAAATATATTTGGTGGAGGAATACACAAACTGCATTCCTACTTGAACCTACAAAATGTTGTATTTACCTTTTTAGTTCCTAGCAATGTCCACAGTTATCAAAAAAAAAAAAAAAAAGAAAATAAAAAGAAATACCTTTTTTATTCTGTGTCTTCTGGAAGTCACGTCAAAAAGAAAAAAAACAGAACCAAAAAGCACTCCTATTGGATTAGGCAAAAGGGAAGCTCACCACGCTCTTACCAAACTAGTCTCCAACCTGCAAAATTACTTATGTTGGCAGCAATGTCAGCTGCCTTGGATCCCCAGGAAAAGCTATCAGCTGGCGTATAAACACAAGCTTATATTTAAATAGCAAACCTGTTTTGCATATAAGGGGTGGTTCCATGTGAGCCGGACAAACAATAGGGAAGCACTTTTACATTACCTTAGTAAATAAGTAGCATATTTCTACCTACATGGGTTGGCACACTGTGGCACAACTGTTGGCTCTATACAGTTCAGCATGCTGTCTTATTTCTTGGTCTTCTACTCCCCTGGTGCCGAGGAGGGCAAAGTTCCTCTGGCTGCAGCATGTGGACTCCCAGTGCTTTCTCTGAGTAGTGAGCTGTGGGAAAGTTTGCCAAAAGGGCTCACAAAATTGTTACAACCAACAGATGATGATGCTGTGATAATCTGACATTCTGGCTCCACACACCTCCAATCCATCAACATGTTCTTTCTGGATAAGAAATGAGTTAACACAAGACGCCCAGACAGGGATGCAGAAATGACATGCTGATACATTCAGGTGCAGCTCCTAGAGCCTCTGTGGGAGTTTTCCAAGGCCAAACTATCCCAGCAGCTGCAAACAAGTAGCTACCAGGGGGAGCCAAGCAGGGGAACAGAAAGGAGAGTACAAGCCTAAAGTCACACCTGAGGAAAAAGGGATGGTAGTACCCCTTCTCCCAGCTGTGCCCTGGCTGGCTGAGAGGCAGCACCTGGAGCTGCTGCAAGCACCCAAGCAAATAATTTCACAAGTACATTGGGCTACTGCCATCAGAGATGACAGCAGTATCCCATTTCTTTCTGCATCCCTTGCTTTCCCCTCTTCTCTACTGTGTTTCCATTGCTGCCATTAACACTTCTTGTCTTTGAAGTGATCTGAAAGAATGAGAACAACAATCTTGTGAACAGATCTTGCTAGTCATGAAAAAAGAAGAAGAAAAGTTCTCTTCATTTGATGGCAGTTGTGACTGATCTGTGCAAGGCGTATAGGGAATTGCAGAGGTGTGCATTTACAACCAACCAACTGACCAGTAATATTAAGGTAATGCTTCTGTATTACTCTGTTTCTCTTGAGCAACCCTGTATCCTTTCCTGTGCTAGGTCATTGTCCTGGACTACATCAGAAAGAGTCCATCAAACAGCAGAATCTGCAGTTGGAGCAGGAGCATGAAGTTGCTGACAGGAGGAGCACACTCACCACCCAGACTGGCACTTAGCCATTCGATCTAATTAGCTGCATCGTAAAACCACACCCCGTGTTTACGAACCTCGCCTAACTGGGCAAGTAAAGTACTGCCTTAATTGGGGCATACAAGAGAAGACGAAGAGCATTTGTATCTCACTGCTTTACCTGGAATCAAATAACAGTCAGTGTGAGGAGAAGTCCCTTCAGAGACAATGTCATTGATATCCACCAGATGCTTTCAACAGTAGCTCCTGGAGAAAATCCATAGTCAAGTAAAGCAGAAGCAATTGATGGAGGAAAAGACACACTGAAGAGGCTGCTAAGGTGCAGTCTGCCTGGAAGCCAGACATGAATGATTGCTTTATGGATTTCTTCACCTTTTTTCTTCTCCCTGGCTAGCAGCAGTGTTGTTCGGTGATTTTTCTGAGTCACACCCTTGGCTTCTGCAGCCAGACAACTCATAAATACTCATTTGTTTAATGCAAATCACTTTTTCCAGCTGCAGCTTAAAACTTGTCCATCTCTTCTGAGTGGAAGTCCCAAGTGTGGCTTGGTGTGGTGGCAGTGGTTCCATGGGCTAGGGAGGCAGCATGCACATGGCAGAGTGGCTCTCTCTCTGACCACCTCCCACCTCCCCTTATCATCTATTCCTCTCTAAGTAGATTCCACACATTCCCCTGCAGCTGGCTGGGGTGCCTTGCCTCTGACCCACTCCCCAGGAGCAGTATCAGTATCAGATGTGGCTGTGCAGAAGCTAACAGTCTAGAATAGCTAAAACTACTCCTAAAATGAAGGATGTGCTGCCTAGTCCTGCTGTGAGGTTAAACTGAGTGAATCCCAGTGCCTGTGCAGGACAGCCCCACAATCATCGTGGGCACCCCACACTGCTTCCCTGCAGTCACCAACACCACTGCCAGCATCCAGGCTCCAGCACTGCTCTTCAGCCTCCAGCCCACAGCACGGACCTCTCCTTTCTGATAATAGAAAAAGTGCTTTTCCCAAACACCATGTTGTGTTCTGCAACTGTTTTACAAAACTGTTCCTTATTAAGTATAAAAAATGGATGTCCCACTGCAGACATGCACAGCCTGATCCTCCCTCTTTCCTTTCAGTGTAAATCAAAATCAGTGTCACCACTGAAATGTAAAACAGATTTAGGTCTGAGGAGGATCAAGTTCTTCACTTCTATTGTTCCACACTTACTTCATTGCCCTTATATCTGATTGTTGTAATGAAAACGTTTTTTAAAAGGTTAAAAAATGCAAATGGAGTGTGTGGGTGCATTAAAAAGAGGATATAAAAATAATGCAGAAGATAATATAATGACAGAATACTGAACAATGGAGCTTTGAATTTGGAGGACTGTATTCAGTTTTGGGTGCCACCTCTTAGGAAAGACATGGCAATAGCTGCAAATGGAAGCTGAGGAAAAGAATTCAGAAGTTAATGCTCGTGAGTCTATGTGGAAAGAAATTAGCAGGAAAACAAGAGATGGTACATTTAGTGAATGACAGTCCATTAAAAATTGTCAATGTATATTTCCCTTGCAAAATGCTCAAACATGAATCCATTGATTCCCAACATCATTAGAAAGGCAAGGCTGGCTCAGGTAATTCAGTGTTTTTGTTATGCTGTACATTGTAGCTGCTGTTGTCAAGCAGCTGTAGTTAAAATCAAGAGGTTTGTGAGGTCAGATAATGTGAAGCAGCAATTACACAGTACTGCAAATTTTAAGTTAAAACATGATGTGCTTCTTTACAGGCATTGGGGAATATGGTATCATTGGTGCAGAAGATAAATGCTGTAGACCTGGGCTTTGACTAAAAGTTTGTCCTGTCAGGGGAGAAAAAAAAAACAAGCAAGGAAAAGCCAAAATAATAACAATTATGAATATAACAGGCGAATGCTAATGGCAGAGCTCTTTGGGAAACAAGTTGCACTGGATGAGAAAACATCCACTCTTTTAATGCCAATTCTAGTTAAAGAAAAGAGCCTCTGATCACATTTGAGACCAGCACCTCACTATCCTTATCAACTGTAGGAGCAACAGGCATGAGGAGCAGGTATTCTTTGGGTTTGTACTATTTCACACTTCACTGACTCCAGTTACGTTATTTTGATTTCCATCAGAAGGAGTAAGCACAGAATCCTGCAGCCGGCATCTCTCTCACAGTAAATACAACTTATTTCCTCACCTTGTGGAAAAAATTGAACAAAATAAAAAAAAAATTCCCT
The DNA here is from genome assembly GCA_020086605.1 of Lanius collurio. Lineage (NCBI taxonomy): Eukaryota > Metazoa > Chordata > Aves > Passeriformes > Laniidae > Lanius > Lanius collurio. The sequence continues at coordinate 341,279 of JACBWW010000121.1, forward strand.
TAACTCAAAGGGCAATAGCATCACCCCACAGCAGACCTGTAAGCCTTCTGGCACTCCGTGATGAGTCGTGGGTTTGTCACAGGGAAGCTTTACGTTATTTACACCCCGTGAGAGACAACACCCAATATACAGCCTGCCTATTATACACATTGCACCATTTCTCCATTTACTTTACCCATCTGGAACATAAAAGAACAAAAAAGAAAAATACACTTTATTTTTGTTAACAAAATGAATGCTTCTGTGGGAAGCAAAGGAAGAGAGGTGGTGAGGTTTGAATACAAAAAGAGGATTGTAGAAGCAGGATTTATTTAGCCCTCAAAATAGCAACACTGAGAAGGAGTCACTGTAGCAGTTTAATGACTGGAAAATGCAATAAAACTGTAGTTCCTTGCTTCATGTACTCTGCAGTGCTTGGACACTCAGATAAGCAAGTCTGAAGCACAAGGCTAGTTAGATTCACCCAGGGCAGCTCTTGCAACAGAGAGGAGCACAAATTCCAACGCATCCCTCATTCCTGAGTCCTGCCAGCTCTCAGACCAGGAGTGCACAGGCCTGATGGTGACCTTGATTAATAATTACAGGATTAATTGCTGACAGCCCTCTATGCCCAGGCCAGGCATTCAGCTGGTGTAAAGGGACATTGACACTGGTGACCATGAATCTTTGATGTCTGAGCTCAGATTAACCTAAACTTAACTCAGTGAATATCTTCCATGGAGTAGGCTGGGCACAGAGCTGCATTTTATAAAGAATAATGTTGTGACCAATTAAAATATTTTGAAATGAACAAGAGACTTGGCAAGTTCAGTGAACTTCAAATAGAAAATAAAAACCAAAGGAAAGACTAGCATCCAATTCAGCAGGCGGTGTGATGCTTTTTCTAAGAGTCAATCCAACTGCAGGCTTAAAAATACTGAGTGATTTATCTGAGGATGAGGGAAAAATTCTCTCCCAGGTATAGCACTAATCTAAGCAATTGCTATTATTTGTCTTCCTTCAAAACACTGGTCCTAAGTTGCCCCCATAAGAGGGACATTCAAGTTGTAGCAAGCAAGTAGCCTAGTAATAAAAAATTATTTCTAGAGGGAAAACTATCACAGACATTTGAACTTATCCAAAAAGCCTTAAAATAAAACCAGGCTGGCTCTGCTATATCCACCACAGTGCCCAGGTGTGTGAACACACATGAAATTAAGAAATGGCAATCTAAAAATAGTCATAAACATTTAGGTCTTTTAATCTCAAATGGCTGTAAATAATGTAAAGCAAGAGCAGTTTCTCAGCCAGTGGGCCTTAAAAGTGGAAGCAAATACTATTTACTGTTTCTACTTACTTGAGTTTGCAGATTTGCACCGAAGTTTCACCCAGTTGTTAAAGATTTATACGGGAGGTTTAACAATACTCTGTCATTAAGCCTTGGCACAAGCAGTGCAAAGGACGTTCAGGGCATACTTGTACTAACTTATCTGGGTAAAGAGAAAGCTGTTCCTTTAAACTGTGTTTGCTGTGACTCTGGAAACTGAGCAAACAAAATCTGAGGGAAACTTTACTCTCAAGCAGAACTGACAAGAAGGTACAAGGACTGAAGGACAGTGAACTTCTGTAGGACATACCTCCCTCTGGGTTCACAACTGAATTTCAAATCCCTAACAACTTGGGGGAGTTTAATTCAGACTTCTTGGACGTACCTCATCCCGATGGCAAATGAGAGACTGGCTCAGCCCCTGAGTGTCAGGTGAGTAAAATCCTGTTCTGGGGGGATGCTGGAAGAGGAACTGCTCAAAGAACAAACCTCAGGCCACAAACAAAAGGCACAAATCCAGTGCCCAAGAAAGAACCGACTTTGCTCTACCAGCAAAGCCACACTGAAGGAGTCCTGTGCAAGCCAGAGAGAGCACAGTTGTGACACTGTTGAAATACTAGCTGACAGAGAGGAGAGACACCACTGGCACAACTTGACAGGCATAAAACCCACCACCCACAGGGAGAAAGCCTAGTCAGAGGGGAGATCCAGACTGCACAGGATGGCATTAATGTGACCAACTGAACAGCAAACATTCCCAAACCAACCAATCAAGCTGTGTGTCTTTTTCCAGGGGTAGCACAAGCTGTGATTTTTCCCGTCAAACGTTTATGTGTGATCTTGCTTTAACAAAAATGTATAAATAAAGACAGGAAATATGAAAACCAGCCTGTTTTCCTCATAACTCCAGGCTGATCCTTCCCCTGAGCCAATATTTCCTTTCATTCTCAGGAGACCAATTACTGTGAATCCAGTGTAACTGTGAACTCTCTCCCACCAATTATGTATATTTTTAAATGCACAAAGTAAACAAGGACTCAAATTTCATAAGAACAAGCTGGCTCTTCTGATCTTAAACTATCAATAGATTTGACCATTATAGTGGAGCTGTCACTTTCAGATGTAGTTGAAAGTAGGAAATTGCACTAAAAATAATTAAAACTATTTAGAATATTTTGCTGAACCTGTAAGAAGTACTAATCGGCTGACATCCATTTTAAGATATGGACAGGAATTTTATTCGGGGCTGGCTGATTTTCCACAGATTCAAATTGGGACTGTTAACTCCAATCCAGTTTAAGAACAACTGTAAATACAGGAGTATGTGTGAAACACCACAGTAACTGCCAGACAAGAAGAACCCAAAGAATCCATTGTCCCACATTACTATAATTTGGCAAGGACATTTGCAAGACAATGTGAAATGCTTTAACAATATAATTACCCTCATCTGTCCCTGAGTATGTGGCCAGTGCCTGGTGATTTCACTCATGTTTTCCTTTTGAAAGTAGCTTGTTCTATGATTTCTACAGGCAATTATAATCTTTTCCCCCAGTAGTTATTAGAGGAAATAATTCATGTTTCTAAGCAGCATCCCATGGAAACTATCCCATCATATCTAAAATAAGGAAAACTGACAAGACTCCATAAAGCCTGAAACAATCTGGAAGTCTCATCTCCCTCTTGCCTTCTCTTTCCTGTGTGAAATCATCCTGGAAACAGATGTCTGTGAAAAAACAGGTCAAGCATGTTACTCAATCTGCGAAACTTGGACTTTGCTGTTCCAAAAGGGAGCAATTCCTAAAACAAGAACCCTTTATAGGAGCAGTTGCAGTCAGCTCAAATAAAACTTAAAAAGAACAAGAGGGCCACTGAGGAACTGGAAATCTAGACAAGATGCCTGCTTTTCACTTGCAGACTGAAATGTAGAAAACATCAAATGAAGAATAACAAAAAGCAAGAGAATATTCAAAATGGTTTATTTTTTCCTTTAATCACAGTATTTTCCAGAGTTCTTTTGAATGCATCAGGTTATCTCACGCTTACATTGAGCTCCTGCTCAAATAACTCAGAAAAAGAAAAAAAAAAAAAAAAAAAAAAGAAGGAAAAAAGGAGTATTCACAAACTATAATATACTGCTCCCAGTCTAGAGATGGGGAACTAAGACTCAGGAAACACTGGCATGCTCAAGATTGCCCAGGGAACTGCAGAAGGTCTAAGAAATTACGTCTGCTCTCCCAGGACCTGATCCCATGCCACAGCCATGAGATTCACTACCCTCATTCCAGCCTTCCTCTTTCTGTGCTTAAAAACTGGGAATGAAGAGGAGGGTAACAATTGCTGTTAGAAGAAATGATCCAGAAGGGAAATTTTGCCAGCCTTTTCCAGCACTTGGGTAAAGTGGGCTACAGAATTATGGTTGCGGACACCATGGCACTAATTTGACAAAAATATGGCAACTCCCTGTAAATATACACGCAGTCAGAGCACTGCACATGTCCCTCATTTTCTGCAGTGCCATGCTGGCTAGTGCTGCAGCTGACAGATTAGAGGCAAGTGGGGAAGGCTTGGGGTTGATTTCCTATGCCTTAGGCTAGTCCCCCAGTACTGGGAGAGAAGAGGCTGGTCTGCATTGGGAGCTGCAGTCCAGCAAGCTTCTCTTCCTGCCAGAGTCTAAAAAGGGCCATTCTGAAGGGTAAGTTTACATTGGATGATGCTGTTTGCTGATGAGCTTCCAGAGTTGTGTATCAAGTGCTTTTCCTGAGATACTAAAGACCCATGCAGTCAGAGTAACAGGCTCTAAGAATAAAATTGGTTTATGTCATGTTTGAAATTAGCTGAAATTAGCAGTTGACAAGGATAGCCTGGCATAGCAGCTCTCCAAACCTGCCTGACTTTTCAAACCAGCAATAACCAGCCTGACAGGATTCTGATGTCTCAGTGACTTCTGGCTCCCTTGCAGCTACACATTTGCAAGCAGATTCACCAAACAGGCACTCCTTGGACCCTCCACCCAATAAACACTGAGGGAGGAAAAAAGTGAGAGCTCTACTGTTTCTTGATCAATAAAATTAACCTTCTCTTTCCCTGCTTCCGTATGGAAGCCTCCAAATGAAAAACCCTATGAATTCTTACCTCTCTGCAGTGCAAACAACCACCCGTGCTCATTTCTTCCATAACAAGCATCTCATATGCAACCAGCAAATCTAGAAATAGAAGTGGGCATCATTATATTTTTCCTCAGGAGCAGCACAGGTCTTGTCTGCCCAAGGGACACTTGGCCTGTCTGCTTACTAATGAGTCTGTCATGAAAAGCTTCAACCAAGACATCTGTTAATCATCCTTTTCTAAGTGTCCTAGCATTACTAAACCTTTCTGCTTTCAGCAAAGCATTATGCCCTGGGTATTATTTCTTGTAATATGTTTTTTACTAAATCATTTCATCAGAGACTACAGCTTCTATACCTTAGTCCTGTAAGTTTTTTAAGTAAGTTCTAAGTTGCATACACATTCTGTGGCTAGAAGGCTTCACACAGCCCAAACAGAGCAAACAAAAGGGAACAAGGACTTGCAGCTCCCCTGTGCAACCCTGCAAAACAGAAGAGATCATCAGGCAGACTGCTGAGAGCCTTCCTGTGTACATACTTGCATAGTACACTGGTATCTCCTGCTTTGAGGCAAATCCTGTGATTTGCCCCTAAGCCCTGAGCTAATAATTGTGTACTCCCCCCCAGCCTAGGAGATGCAGTGATTTGGTTTTTAATTATTCACTTACCTTCCAGAGATAAGCCTGGAAAACCTCATGAATTTTCAACCACAGCTATTTAGCAATAATTTCACTAGTATCTTCTCAGCAGAAATAAGGAATGGGATGGCATCAATGACAAGAACATTTCAAAGAACAGCAGAAAGAAGGAAAGGTGTCTTCCTCAAGAGGCAGGAGTTCTTAGTGGAGAGATGTCAGTGATGTCAGTGATGTCAGAAGGACAAGGATGAGTGTTATACATTTTACTTCTCAGGACTCAAAATCTTCAAGCAAAGATGCATTTTCACCATTGCATGTGTAAGAATTTAAGGAAAGGAATGGAAATAAGGTCAGATTTTTGTTTTATTAGTTTTATAATAAAAAGCAGAAGGGTTTGTAGATTTCCACTTGTGCTCTTCTGTATGCTTTAAAAATGAGGTTGATTCCTTCTACACAGCTGGAGAGCACATGTGTATTTGTATATGTGTATATATGTACATATACACATACATAGAATAGCTCCAGAGGCGAAATTCTTTAACATCTTAGCTATTGCCCATGGCTGCATCTAATACATGAGACCTAGGGGATTAAGCATGGAATTCAGTGCAATAGAGCTGGACCACTCGCTGAGATGCATGGATTAAGCAGGGATGACAATTAGTAGTGGCATATAAGAAAGCACATCTTTTTAGGTAATTGTTCTTGAATCATAAAGAAACAGTGAACAGTAAGAAAGATAAACCATGCTGCAGCAGAAAAATATGCAGCTTTTTGTGTTATTTTTTAAGTATATATTGATATATATTAGTTAATTTATACAAAGTAGTGAAATTATCCATGTTTCATGCAGAGGGAATTGTATGAAGGCATGTATCCTCTTCTGTCATGTGTAGTAACATTTATAGAACACACTTATTTGGTATCCCTGTTGACACATGGCTTACCTTTATGTATAGAACTTCCCACAATGCCGGACTTAATTCCAGAAACATTTTTAGATCTAGCAAGAACACTTGAGTCATTTTTAGACGCTTTAAAGGTACTGGTTTCTCTCTCCATCCCCATTCACTTGGTCTCAGGGTTTCTGAAGCACATGGTTTGGAGGATTTATTGTATGAGTCCAATGTATTTATTTTTAGTCTCTGAAATGTTTCTAAAACAGGTTCTCTGTAACATATGTGCAAGACATAAATGGGTTTTTTCTCACACAATTGTAATGGACTATATAATTCTGTCTTGGTTTTGCTTGCTATAAATAAGCAAGTAGAAATCATGGCAATAGAACCATTATGTTAGCTTCCTCAGCTGAAAGACTATCTCAAAATCTGAGTGGTTGTAGTTTGATTCTGTTAAGGCTGGTTGTAGAATTCAATCTTATTTACAAAATAAGTACAAAATGTTTGATTTCTGGAAACATGTGAGGTCAAACTGTTTGATATTCTTTCTGCCAGCATTCCCAAACTTATTGTCTAGTTTTCTCTGGCTTCTGCTGTGAACCTCCTTGGTCCATGTCTCACTTTCTGGTCAGTCTGTTCTCAAGCTCCACCTGTTTGTCTCCACCTCTGTGCCTTAATCAAATAATACCTTGGCCTTGCACCTAAATAGTTGAAATTCCTTTGTGAAATGTCATGTACCTTGCTCTGGACAAGGACGTGCTTAACTGTCTTTTGCCACCACCTAATAGAAAGGGTCAGGATTGCAAATGCTTCCAAGGATGGCCATCCCAACCAGTAACAGTGAAAATATAAATATTTGTGTAGCCAGGCAGCTCAGGGCCATGTGAGCATTAGCATAAGATGTTACCATGCCTGTAGATCCTTCTGCTGGAAGTCAGTCCCCCATAGCAGGGGTGGCCTCAGCAGGACATGTGAGAGTACCACATTCACACGGGCTCCAAGTCTGTGCCTTCATCTCAACCACTGATGAGGCTAAATAGATTCATAGCTGCATCTGCTGAGAGCTAAATCTGCCAGAGCCTAGGGCTGAGTCTGTGGGTGTTACTATTCCCCTGACTCAGACAGTAATATCTCCCGATGAAAATGCAGGCCTGAGCTTGTGCAGAGCCCCAGAGCCTCCATCAGGGTCCTCTCGCATGTGGCACTCCTTAAGGGATTGGCACCCACATGAGCAAGTGTGGTTGCTGATGAGTAAGGCCTGCTGCTGGATTTTGGACTGTGCTGCATACCAACAGAGCTGGGTTTGCCTCATTGTCATGCAGAGTGAAAGAGTTTAGAGATGACATTCCACTCCAATTAAAACCAAGTAAGATGGAAAAAAGTCACTGTCTAATACATGAGCAGGGATGTAATGGGGGACTGTCGCTGGCAGGAGGCAGAGGTTTGGTTTTGGTTTGCACAAGACTTTAAGAAAAGCATTTTAAAATTAAACCATTAAGATGTAGCTAAATTGGCATTTGCATGTACATTCAGACAGTATTTAAAGAAGAAATATTAAAGAACCCATGTTATTTATAAGGGCTTGCAAAATTTTGTCTTAAAACAGCTCTATCTGCTTCATCAAATATACATGAACGTTGCATCCCTATATTCAGCATACAAAACCTTTCAGATGAGTCATTAACAGAGCTTTTATACTTGTAACAACTTCAACACATAAAAAGGAAGAAAAGATTATAAGATCTTCTGCCTTTTTACAGTGCAAACATACTACAGCCAAGACAGCAATTTCTGCATTGAGCCCCAAAATTTTCTGTGGAGCTAGATATGATTTAAAGGGGCATCCAGCCATGGATGGATTTGAGCTGATGGCAAAACTAACACAGCACTAGGTAGGGGTTCATTGCCCTATGTGCTGAGAGCACCCACCTGCATACTTTGAGTGGCCACTCAGACACATAAATACTGTTATCCTTATTCCTGGTGGTGGTAGGGACACATTATACAGTCAAACAAGGGCAATTCTTCTGTGACTGTATGTCTCTATATAGGCCAACCACTCAGTCAAGTTGTATTCATACCTGTTATTTCCTGCTTTGAAATGTCCCTGAGTTACAAAGCTGGAAACTTCAGTCTATCTCTAGTATTAATTAAGCAATCTTCATTACCCTTCCAGGCTGGGCAACCGCATTGTAGAATACCAACAAATTGAGTAGTTTTCATTTCTAAATCCTTGTGTTAACTTCCTTATTAGAGTATTTAACACTTTTCAATCAGCCAGTACACTTCCCCGCTTTTAAAGAGGAATTAGGAATTTAATGAAGGACTGGATTCACCAGCAAGGAGAGCCACTAGTCCCATCCTGCTGCACCCCTTCCATTGCCAGGAAGGCTGAGAGCAGGGAGCCACATAAGTCCCACACAAATGATTGCTTTGTGGCAGTAGAAGAGAGGGTGGAGAAAAAAATCCTCCCAGAGACACAGGCTGTCAGATCAGGGCCAGCACAAAATAGCCCATTATCCAGGGCAGCAAAGGGAGGCAAAGCATCCATGATCCAGCTGCTTCCGCTGTGCTGGAGGTCTGGAAAACTGCCACTGAGAGAGGGGCCAGGGCGTATGGAGCAGCAGGTTTGGCAGAGAAGGAGGTGGCTCTTTCCAGCAGCTCAGACACCACTTGCACCCCTTCTGTCTCAGCAACAGCTGAGGCAGCCAGCTGGCTTTCCAGGGCTGCCAGCCCCCAGCAGCTCCCTCTCCTACCAGTGCCCACCAGGGCTGCCACCAGTGACAGACCACACAGTCTGCTTCTGCCATGACTCATTCAGCTGTGCCCACCTGGCACATCATGGGATGAGGGAGAGATGCTCAACTAGTGGCAGAATGTACCTCCTGCTCCAGACTCCCACATCAAACTGCCCAGAATAAACCCATTTGAAATACCTGCAGGTCTACACAGCTGCAATCTCAGCTTTCAGTCTGCAGTTTCTGCTACTAAAAACACCCTTATCTTTGATTAGCCCTAACTGGTTAACAGAAGTTACACCTAATACACCTTTGATACATCTGATACCCTTCAAATACCTCTAAGTCCACCCTATACAGTAGTCACATCCACAGCCAGCCCATGCCTTGAAAACACCTCCCAGAGCTAGCAGTGGTCCCTGTTTTCTACACACATCCATGTGTCCAGGTCCACACTGCTCTAGGAACCTCATTCCCTTTTACAACTTGGTCCCTCAACACCCCTGAGTTCAGCTGTTCTTGTACAAATTCACGGCATTTGCTGGTAAATGCCAGTTTTTTACATAAGCAAGCAAAATTTCTATCCAGTCAAATTACTGGAGGCTGGATTACGTGTCAGTCAAAATGCATATTTCTAGCATTGTTGTATGCGCATCACTTGCTGGCTTCACTGTTGTCATCTTTCCCTTTTCACTACAGACTGCTACTTTGGTTTCCACGAGCTCCAGGGAAGTATGTTTGCCTGCAAAGCGCATTCAGGTGGGTGATGATTCAAGCAATGTGATTTCAAGGTGGCATGTGAATATACTTGGGAGGGGTTACTCCTGACAAAAGACCTGGCACTCACCTACCTGTGACTATCAGAGATGAGTACCTTCTTCAGAAATTCTCTACAAACACTCAGACAGGGATAGTTAAGGTTCACACCTGCTTGTGCCATTCATTCTCTGTCACTGAATAGTTTGACTGCTGCCAGAATAACATAATACCAAATTTGAATACATCCTTTAAATATATGCCTAGTTTTTTAATACAGATAAACAACTGGAAAAGTCAGGACTGTTTGATTGACATAACAGTAAATAGTTTCTCAATAATTTCTTAGAGTATCAATTTTGAAATTAGAAGTATTGACTTCAGAAATGCATTCTGTTCTTGAATTCTTCATTGAATAAAGTAAAAAACAGTATATATTGTTTACAAATACCACACTAAACAAGTGCCCCCTCTGACTCTCAGAAAACATGAAAGTCTCTCTCTCATCCATTGCAATATTCACTTCTGGTCAAGGATCTTGTTTGTTAGGGACTGTTTGATAACCTGGAAACAAGTTAATTTTTCAGGATGGGCACCTTTCACTCCTCTGATGAACAAAAGAAGGAGTATCTGGCAAAGATAAGCACACGGGTTTGCCAGGGGTACTGAACACATAGCTGTCTTTGGGCAACCCAGCTGAGTGTAACCTAGCCATGCAGGGGGCTCCAGCTCTGCCAAGGATCTTTGTAAAAGCCCAACAATGACATCCACGTACTCTCATATTCACCAGGTAGATGAAAGGGGAAAACAGTCTTCTCCATGCACACGTGTGCATCTCTTTGCCTAATGATCCCTTTGGACATTTGCATGGTTTTGAAACTACTCCTGCCTGGTGAGCAGCTCCTGTGAAAACTCTAACCATTTAAAAAAAACAAAAACAGCAGCAGCAATTTGCAAAGCATTGCAAGCTATGTCAGCTTTGCAAAGGTCATAAGAGAGACAGGTCTCAGTCTGAGTCATGTGGACAAGGGGTGGCCACTTGAAGCACAGAGGAACTTTCATGTGGAGGAGATTGTTACACGTTCATCTCCTTGAGTACCAAGGCAGAAAATAATCTCTAGAAGATAAATAAATAAAAATTAACGATTGTTAGAGATTGGGGTTAAGTAGGATTACAGCTGTAATATTAATTGTGGTCCAGTTAGAAGACATACTTCCATCATAGTTGCAAGGATCAAGCCTTTGGGGCTCCAGTCTTGGGACAGAAAGAAAGGCACAGGAGAAGAAATAGCCTCTTTCTTTTCAAACTGTCTCCAACAGCAGCTGTTTTTATTCCGTTGTTCCACACACTCACAAAGAAACAGGCTTAGTGAATACTCTGTACCTCGGAGTAGTTTACAAACCAAATTTAACACCACCACCACCGACTGAGTCCTTCATACACTTCCATTAGCACTGGAAACAGTCCCAGAGCAACCACCATAGTTCCAACCAGTCCAAAAGGCAGAACTGAAGTCAGGATCCAAATTTAGAGCTGCATGCTGTGGTTCAGGTTATGAAAGAAGAAAGCATACTTTCTCCTCTGTAGAGCCCGGAAGGTCATGCCCAGCATGTGGTTTCAGGGAGTGACCCTCCCTTTATAAGGATAAATCATAGGGCCTTCAAAATTATTGGAAAGCAGAGGATTCACACATGATGTCCTAACTGTCCCTGATGTCCCAGGGTCTGCTGAAGTGACCCCAGGGACAAGCATGGGAAATGTTTGTGGAACACATGAGTTCATAGAGATTTCAGAAGACTCAGAAAAAAATTGAAACCCTTCCTTTCTAAGCTATCTTATACCTTGGATATACTGTAACATAAAAAAACAGTGATACATGTGACTTCTTAAAACAGCATCTAACTAATTCACAGCACAGTTTTACACCCTTCTCTCAGCCTGCTGTCAATTTTACATTCATGTTTCCATATAGCATCTTTTTCTACTACTTGTGACCGCCCCATCAGTGACAAAATCATGTTATATACTCAGAAGGACTTTGACAGCTGAAAGAATTCAGCAAAGGACCAGAGAATGCTTGAGTAATCCATTCACATTTTACCCAGTCCTGCAAAGGCTGAAGGATCAACTGATGTTTTGCTGTTGTGATGTGCCTCCTAAAAATTCTTGGGAGTCCTGGCATAGTCCACATACAGAGCAGAGGATTTCTGTGCTGAAGTCCCTGTGTCACTGAGAAGGTACACTGGCACTTAAGGGGAACTCTGGGAAATCAAATCAAGCCTTTGAGCTATATAATCTCTTCTACTTTTACTTTCTACTTTCTTGACAGTTATGAATTTTTCTTAATTTACCTGCATGGCAGGAGTGAATGCTGTTGATAAGTATTAGAAGGCACCCTGCCCTGTAAAAGGCATTAATTCTATTACATGGAGAAGTACAAGGACAATAGACAGATTTACAGAGTTGTCTCCTCAGCTTTAACTTTCCATTCCATTACATTTTCACCCTCATAATAAGGGACATGACCACTATCTGTTATACACTCTAAATCAACCAGTAATCTACTGCTCACAAATGACAAAAGAGAGTGAGTGTCAACTAAGAAAATACAACATTTTTCCAGTAACATCTGTCATATGCCATAGAATGACAACCATGAACATGTCAAAGCAATGTTCAGGACATTAGAATAAGTCTTGAAATGTGATGACCTCAGAATGATTGCCGATAAAAAGTCCTGTAAAGTCCCTGTTATCCTACATAGATGATGGACTATGGCCTCTGAACTAATCAGAACATTCTCTCTTCTCCTGTTATGTTCTGTTTTGTTTGTCTGTCTCCAGCTCTGATTCAGATAAAGCTGATGGAGTTGTGGAGGCTACCTGTCTTCTGCTGCTCTGCTGCTGATCCAGCATCTCAACTGCCATAGAGACAAGCTCTGGAAGCCATGGACAAGCATGGGAGAGAAGCCACCCACAGGCTCTCTACCAGTGGGCTCTGGCAGGGCCATTCTCAGCAGGTACTAAGAGAGTCGGGTTCAGTCTCTGAAGGTGAGGAAGAGTCAGCAGGTGCTAACCCAGTGACACACGAGGGGGACTTGCACACACATTACATTGCTATTCAAAGGAATTCCAGGTACTACCAATCCATGAGGCTGCCGAACAGAGGGAAAAGAAAGACTTCAAGAGAGGCCATGCACATGGGGCATGCTACAGGTGAGTACTGACCCAAACAGCATTGTGCTTCCTTTTCCAGTGAGATTAGGCGCTAGAGAAGTCAATAGAACAGAAAAAGGACAGGGAAGATAGAAAGCAGCTCAGCAGTCAGCATATAACAGAACACCCTTGCCCCACAGCACAGCTGGCAGAGGAGTGCCATCCTTCTTTGCTCAGCTTGGAAAAGTAAAATGGTTGGATGTCTAAAGACACTTCATGACAGAGAATCTAAACATATGTGGGACTCTGCTCTGTAAGAGGAAAATAACTTAGAGAAAGACATGAAGCTGTCAGTGAAGTAGCGACATCTTTAGCATACAGAAAGGACATATTCAAAAGTACAGAAAACAGTCAGCAAAAACAGAGGAAATTGCAATGGTTCTTTATGAGGGAGGAACAAGACTTCTCTAAAAGTAAGTTACTGGCACTTTGCACTGAAGAGGGCTGTAAGAAACACCTAGGCTCCCTTTGAACAAGGAGGCTGAAATAACAGGAACACCGTCCAGAACATACTTGCATTCAGCCATGGCTTCAGAAGAAAAGGAATGAGTTGGCTTTCTCTGAGTATGAACAGTAGAGAGCATGACTGAAAGGCCAGGCTGTCGCAGAGCTGGAACCTTGTCTGAGCAGATGTCTGTGAAAGAAGCAAGAGAAAGATAGGAGAAATGAAAAGAGTCAGGAAATAAGCTACTGCAACACACTGGGAAGCACTGGAAACAGGGCTGCGTGAAGGAAATTAAAGTGGTTTTAATCTAAGTCCTGTATGGGAGAAACCTGGAACTGGGAACATAGAAAACACTCTTTGCTTCCATCTCCCAGGTGATCAGAGAAACCGAATTTTATAACTCTTTCACAGCAAAGTTACCTATCCTATCTTCAGGTTATAATCTGACAGAATCGATGCACTGGACTCTGAACTTTGGATAGCTGTATGAATCAAAATGATACACTATTGCTGATGTTCCACTGCTGTGCAAACCACTGAAAGCTATTGCTTTGTTTTGTAGCAGTAAAGCCATGTCTTCAGCTCCTGAAAGTAGACCAAGTTCCTTAAGAAAAAAAAAAGGATGTCCTCCACCCCCAAAATAAAAGAGTTCTGGGAAATGTCCCCAAGAAAAATCTGTGTGCCTCGCCACGGGAGCCATGCTATTTCAGTAGTAGAAAGGTTCATTCAACCCTGTGGCACGGGCAGAAGGAAAATTCCCTCCTTTCTCCAAGTTTCCAAGCAGACAGCAGCAAAGAGCTCCTGTTTAATATTCTGCTACTGTTGCAATGAGGTTTGTGGATAAACCGAGCGTTGCCTATGCCAGAACAGAGTTGCTCTCCACCCTGCGGGTGCAGACAGGACCAGAGCAGAGCCACCCTCTCCCCGCCTCCCACAGCACTGCTGCAGAGCTAGCACAGCACAGACCCGCCCTTCCTCCACCTCCCGGGTGTCACAGCGTCCCCACAGCTGCCGAGGAGGTCCTCACCCCTGCGACCTGCAGCTGCCAGTGCAGCAGCACCAGCACGGAAGGACGCACCTTATTCATAGACCTGCAGCGTCATGGCATCAGGACGCTGGCACAGGACATCCCTTATGTCTGGCCAGTGTCATTGAGGATGGACAAGCTAAGAGAAGGGCTTCTCTCGTAGCAACTCATTAGAGCATCCACGAAGCTGACCTGCGCTTCTCTGCCACTCCCCTCCCTGTATTGCCACTACTGAAACAGGATCGGTTCAAAACAGGGCTTTTTCTTCCATGCCTGCAATTGTTCAGCATGACACCCCGGGAACGTGTCTTTTCTCCAGTCTGTACAGCAAGACCTGGGCTAGGAGCAATGGCTCTTTCTCCAAGGTGACTGTAGCAAGTCCTCCTCAGAACTACGGCCTTTAAGTTCAGCTAGGATTGTGTAAGCAGCATTTCTGCCCTCTCTCTCTCTCTCTCTACTTCCCTGAATCCATTCCCTCTCCCTGAAACTGGACAGCGAGTGCTTCTACACCAGCCTCATTTGTAGTAGGAACTTCTGACATCATTTGCTGACGTGCATGGAAGCAAGGGATGGCTGAGCTATTTTATATTGCCTTCCAACCCATTTGAACAGCAGCTATCCAAGAATGTGACTCAAATTCAAATGTTAACCTGTTCTCATTTTGCTTAGGGAATGACTGGAGGGGAGGAGAGGGAAGGGCAAGAAGACAGGAAGAGACAGAAAAGACAGAGCAGGATACAAAATAAGAAAAATAAAGACTCAAGAAATTAGATCACAAAAAACCAATCTAAAATTATCTAAATCCAGCTGAGGGAAAGGCTTCTAGCCTTTGCACCAGCCCAGCTTTGGCTTATAGCCTAGGAGCTGTAAAACATTATAGATGTTTTTCTTTAACTGGAAAAAGAATTTTTGGGGGGGTTTTTGTTTGTTTGTTTGTTTTTTTGAGCTATCTTCTTTGACAAAAGGATAAAGTGTTTAAACTATTCAAAGTGAATAACTCAAACTACTGTTTCATAAGGCCTTGGCTCTATTTTAGGAAGTTTTAAAACTCTGGATGTCATCCCTTCCTTCTGAAAATTGATTAAAAAGGTGCATCAGAAACCTGCTTCAGTCAAAGCACCGACCTGACTGTACTGTCACCAGTATGAAAGACAAACAGAACTATGACTTAGACCAAAATATTTCTAACAAAAAACAGCAACACTATTTATCAACAAGCCTCAAACAATGGGAGATTTCATTTGAAAAGTGAGATGCATCCTCTCTTGCCAATTACTGCAGTAGTAAGCCTTGGACTTAATACAGCTTTAACTCCCTGTGAAAGGATCACTGGTTCATCTGAGGGAAATTGGAGAAGCAATTAAAAGTAAAGCTCCTCTCTCACCAAATCTAACCTTGATTTATTCAGTAAACAGAACATCTACTGTGTGCCTGAAAGCAGAGCAATAATGAAGCCTTGACTCAGGAAACAAAATATTGGCATGCACAGGCACACACAGCTAAACCTTTTCTGCCTAAAGAATTGCACTGAAAATCACTCATGTTGGGACCCAGCCTGCAGTGGTGAGAATGCTACTCACATACATAAGAACTGATACCCTATATCCAACTTCACCTTTTCTCAGCTGCATTTGCACTGTGCAAGCTGATGACACTTGTTTGAAAATCAAACCTAAAATGTAACTACCCTTGTGTCTGTAGTCTTCCTGTTGCCTTTGGTGTAAGCAAACCACAACATACCGTAAAGGTAAATTAAGAAAATTAACACCCGCTTGACTTTCTCTTATATCACAGGTTCACTCAAAACCGAGCCCATCAAAGAGCCTCTGAATGTTATATCTCATAAGGGATCACCATCTCCAGCAAACTCTGATCCAACATTAGACGCATTATTGATCCAAAGGTAAGGAAGTTCCCATTAAGGGTATTCCCTGTGCCTTCCCTGAAAACTAGTCAGAGTGAAAATGCTTCTTTTGGGAAGGACAGCTGGACTAAGCTGTAGGTCTGATCCATGCCTTCTCACCTTGACTTGTGGTGCTGTTTTCAGTCTTAATGACTTATACAGTATAGTAATAGCATGGTGGAAAAAGGGTCTTATCAGTGTGGGTTTGGGAAACACAGTGAAGGAAAAAGGGGAAACAAGAAGACAGGGGGGAAGATGAAAAAAAGAAGAATGTGATGCAGGATCACCCAGCAGTGTGAGCAAACCGGCCAGACTGCCTTAAGCAGTTTCTTGAGAATAAGGAGAGCCTGTGGGCATTTCCTTATGGAACATCCCAACATCAGGGCAATCCAATTCTTGGCCTTCATACTGAGCTCTCATGAAGCCTGTTGCACAACCCTACATGGAAAACATTTTATAGATGAAGAAGTAGCTACAAAGATGTTTTCTAAAGCATCCGGACTCTTTGTTTGCTATTTACTTTAAAGAACTGATAAGCAACAGAGGCTTTCATTGAGGTAGTCCTTTTTGGCTTAAATCCCTCAACAACCAAGGTCCAGCAGAATACTCTGGCCCCACAACTCAGAAATTTACACATATCACATAAATCTGCCCTCACCCCTGCTCTCTTGCCACTGCAGCCAGGCAGAGAGAGGAGCAGCTACCTACTCCCCCATTTTCAAATATAATTTAGCTGTTCTCCCAAACTCCCATTCCAGCTACTCACCTCTTGTGTGTACAACTGTGAGAGAGCCCCTCCTTCTACTGAAGATCAAGCTGGAAGCAGTTAGCACTTGTTCTCTAAGGGTGCGTGCATCCTGCTGCACCATCAGGTCCTAACTACTGAGACCAGCTGTGTAGGTGTAATACAGAGTGCCTTTCCAGGCAGCTTTCCTTATGGAGAGGACTCCAATGGAACAATTTTAGCCAAATGTCAAGTTGGATTTAAATAAATTCATTGCCTTGGCTAAAATTGATTGCCCCTTGGCCACAAACTAAGCATATGAAACTAGAGAGCCACAGTCTGCTGCGATGTCAAACCCATCTGTCTTCCTTTCTTTGGGGCATAATCATCACTGTCAGTCTGACATCCTGACACTAGCACTTAGGCAGCAGTGAAATGTGCAATTTCTGTTTCTCCCTGGAGCTGGAAACAATGAGCCTGTGCTGGGAGTCAGTTTTATCAAAGATGCTGCTGTACACAGAGCCTTACAGGTCAGTAACAGGTTCTAAGTCACGTGTCTGCTAAAAGCAGGCAGTGCTGCTGAGTGGCATCTCTTGAAACTGAGCATAGAGATTTAGCACAGAATGAGACCAGAGTTCCAGCTCAAATTCAACCCATGTCCTCTTCCCTTATCCAAAAGATCAGTTGTAATTTATAAAAGAAACACTAGAAATCTGCATAGGGAAAGCATGCAAGAGCCTAAAAAAGTTGCCATTATTTGCAGTAATCAATATTATTTCACTTTTATTTGGAAAAAAATAGCCATTATGCAGATAAGACTTTTAAAATATTACTGCTGGTCTCACAAAATGCATTTAATTTCTCCCCAAAAGAATTAATCTGGCCAGCTAACCATTCTTCTGAAAGCAGAAGCTAGCACTTCTGCAGAAGGGACAGTACAGGCACTGCTGACTAGGTTGGGAAGGTTCATGACATTCTCAGGAGTGGATCACCAGAGTCCTGAGGGCAAGTGGAGCAGCAGTGCTGCATCTCTTCACATTCAGAAGCACCCTATAGCAACCCTATAAATACTAGGGCTGGGTAGTCACAATCCCTTCTCCTTGTGTGAAGATAACCAGCAGGTCTGACACAAATGGGTTCTTCACAGGCAAGGATGTCATTTCACATATGGCCATGCTACATAATTCAGGGCAGGAAGCAAAACCAGCTGGGGAATATAGTAAAGAGCTCAGGAAAAGGAATTGTCATCTGTAATGTACTCAGATGGGATACAGACTTTGATTTAAATCTACATGTCTTTCAAAGCCCTGAGAATAATAGAGTAATTCACTGATCCCAGAACACTGATGTCTGAAAGCAAGATGTCCTCAAACATTATTGCTGCTGTTCCAAACTCTGGATAGCCATGGGCCATCCATTATATACTTCCTAAGAGAGTTTTTATGCCTAACTATGCTCAAAGAATATTTTTTCCCCATGACCTTTCTCTTACGTGATCTCCAGCTCCCCCTAAGCACTCTAGAGTTCTCCACAACATTCCATGGCTCCCTCTCAGTCTTGCACATTGGTGGACAAAGGTCCAAACCCCTGCAATGACAAACCAATTCCCAACAACCCGACTGAGCATCTCAGTGCTGAGCTTCTAGCAGAATTTCTGCTTCCCAGAGCCAAAGCCAGAGCCAAAGCCCTGGAAGGAGCTGAAGTCAAAAAAAAGCTGATTTTTTGCACTGGGATAGGTCCTTCCAGCTCTGATGTGGCAGCAATTGTGCAGAGAGAGATCATAGACAGCTGTCACAGAAGATACATTGGAATAGAAACTCACTGTAAAACTTCAGTTTGCAAAGCTCATGGAGGTCATTGGTCTACCAGTGCAAAGCAAACTATTTCTTTATGCTGCTTATGAAACCTCCAATTCAGATAAACGAGGGCCATCTAAAAATCTTTTGATCACATTTGATCTGAGCTCAAAGAATAGAAGTACTACAACAGTGAATACAAATACTCAATCAGTACACCTCCATCAGCAAGAGGGAATCTAACTTGTTTGAATTTCTGCAAACACATATATTAGAGAGAAATACACATGTGAAATAGCACAGCACTCTGAAGAGTGGTCATGTGAGTTTGAGTTACCATCCCTCAGCTCAGCACTCTCGGTCCTGGGCAGCAGAGGGCACTGCTTTTATAGCCTGATGTAACAAGAAGAGCAGGAAAAGCCTCTGGGGAGTCCAGGACTTGGATTGCAAAAGGTCTTATACTGTACTTGAGCTGTTTCCTTCTACTCATGAAATACATTTCTTAAAGTTACCTCTTCTTTATACTGCCAATGGTGCTTCAATTTGTGAGTGGCGAAGTCAAGAAGAGCTGGTGCAAACACCTGTTAACCAAATCTTTAAATTTTGTAGCTCTACAAAAAATTTTTCTTCTTTCAGAGATAGATAAATAGATGATTTTTTTCTATCCCACTTTTGTGCAATCTGCATCCTAAAAAGTCTAAGAGCAACCATATTTGCAGGGAGAAGTATTTTAAAAACTAATAAATTTTCAGTAAAAATAGCCACTGTAGGTATTAAAATGTAATTACTGTCAAAATCTCATTATTTCACAGGATCACACAGAATAGCAAGCGATAACATACACAATTCTAATAAAGCATCCTGCCAGCATACAGCCAATGGAGATCTCAATCCCAACCTGCCCAACTATTCCACTCAGTGTCTGCTTGCCTGGTTTTTCAGCCTACTCATGTTTTCACTACTGTGCAAGGTCTAGGCTTTGCCCTCCAGGTGTCCCAGTCTGATCTGCTTCATCTGGACATGCCCTGACCCCCAGGTTCTCCATCAATCTCTTTGTTTCACTCCTTTTCTATCGGCTTCAACTTGTAATCCCCACAATTTCCTCAGCCTACTATTTCCCAGACACATTAGTCTTTTCTCTCCCCACCATGCGGCTCATATCTCTGTGTCTTTTTGGTTCACAGGGTCTTCACCATTTGGCTCCTTATATAATCTTAGTATCCCATCCCTCCTCCTAAATCCAGTGCCAAATTTCACAATATTTTCCAACTCACCATTTCCTGAAGCATCTAGCTGTGGGTGAGCTTCTCTCTTCATAGCAGTTCCCTGCTCCAGAAGTAGACCTCTTCCTCTCCATGCTTGAGTCTTGCTCCTTCTGTTTCTCAGTCAAGTAGTTTTCTCATCATGCTGACCACAGAAATTGCCTTTATTCACAGTGCCTAGATCTGAACCAGGCAGCTTTTACAGCTACAGTATCAGAAATTATTTTCTCAGCTCTCAGCACAGCATACATTCCCTCCATGGGCAGGAGCTCAAGAATTTTTGGTGCTAAAATCTAAGTCTAAAATTTGTGTGCATTGTGGACAGTGGAAAAGGGTCTGTAATTCTGTGGATTTTCATGAGTGTGGAAAAGATAAAGCCCTTGCAGCCCCCAAATTTTAACCTGCATATCAACAGAAAGCGAAGTTTCTTGAAGGAGAGAACAACCAAATTTCTGTTTTCCTTTAATAGGGATCCAATAATATTTTCCTAAGTCTAATAAATTGTTAATTTTTTAAATATATAAAAAATAACTTGTCTCTGGCAGATGGTCAGTAGATAAAAGTGTAACACCGATGATTATGACAGTCAAAAGGTTGGAAGCACATGAAGATCTCATAAACGGAAATTCTGAACATTTTTAGTTACTGGTAAGGCTGCCAGTCCCAACAGATATAACCAAGGTGTTTTGATGAAAGCTTAAGGAGCTTCAGGAGAACAGATATGCTCTTAGCCTTTAGGATCTAAAAATACTAGGGATGAGAATATCCACCTGTCTACCATTAAAAAGTCAAAAATCAGGAACAGAGATTGCCCAGACACACTGATTGCCAAAATCAGCATTAAAAACCACACGTGAACAGAGGGAACCTGAATGAAACTGAGGAATGAAAAGGCCTCGACTAGGTATAACATTCAAATCTATTAATAACTTCACACTTCTCAATAATTTGGTTAGCTTAGATTTAAAAAGTGCTTCTTACCTCATCTTGTGACCTTTCTTGGTGTGAAACTCCCACTGACTAGAAAGAAGGGTTTGGGGAATTTTTCATGAATAAGATCTGCTGGGCTGCCTCTTCTCTTTTTAGTTGCTAAAAGAGGAGATTTAATTTCTAAAAATTGCTATAAAACAACATTTAGAAAATGCATTTCAATTTCATTTGAAAACAAGCTTTTTGCACAGCTTTATTCTAAGGATTGTTTTTCAGTTGAAATACACATAATAAATCTTAATTCAAAGGATTACTCATTTTTCAAAATTACTAGTGCCTGAAAATACAAACCAAAATTGGGAATCCATCCCTCAAGCATAACTTAAATGAGATAAATTTGATAAACTAATTATAAACACTCATCTATCATCACATTTTTAACACAACATGGACTAGGTCAGCCAATATTTAAAATCTTTTCCAGCAGCAGTACAATGAAGCTGGAAACAGTCTGCAACAACACAAACCCCTTCTTTGCAGAACATATGCAAGCCCAAACCCCCTTCCCTTTGTCCACAGGGAGCTTGAACCATGGTAATGCTCCATGTCAATAAAGCATGGCCACCAAAGATCATTTCCAGTGCCTTTATGCTTGTGGACCCTAAGAGTTCCAGAGACAAGACTGGGATCTGGTCTGTTGGAGCATTGCATGGCTTCTGTCACCAATGAGAGCAGAGGGCACACAGCACCGCTTCTACAGTGATGAGGGAGGATTCTTATGGGACTTTAATGTATGCTGCTCTAGTAGTCGGATTCTTTCTTTCCCCCTACAACTAGACAAGGAATTTTAGGATGAATTAAAGGGATTTTGGTGAGAAAACTGGTTTGTCATCACGTGTTTATACTGATTTTGGTAACTGGAGAAAAACTCTTTAGGCTCTGGATCAAATTGTTTGTTGTTACAGTGAGAGAAAAAAGAACACCTCCTTCAAACTCCCACCTAATGGTTAAGATTAGATGGAGTAGGAACTCCTCCAGGCCTAAGCCTGCCATTTCACAGCAGTGAAAAATTATCCAAGGTGGCACTGCCATAGTCCTGACATCCATCTGCATTTCTGCCATCTCTGCTCTGCTGGCACTCCCTATGAGTTCACTCTGTAGTGAGAAAAATACACACACAGAGCCAGAGATACCAAAAAAAAAAAGAATCATTTTCCAAGAGTTCAGCTGCCCTGACCTGCTTACTGTGAATGGGATGAGCTTGAGTAAGTGCTGGCATAAAAGCAGAGGTAAAAGTCTGCCTCAGGTAGTTGAGTGAAAAGTGAAATTGAGCAGCTAGATCAGCTTAAACTGCATACAAAGTCGCAACAATTGCGGAAGTAGGGAGGCATCTTATAGCTATTCTACTTCATAGAAATCGTTCAGTATTGAAGGACTTGAAATGGTAGCTGGTGAATAAGGCATTCAGCATGTTCAAGCACCTTTCCCAGTGACCAGAGAAAGCAGTGCAGCTCCAGGAAGAGACAGACCTGCCCTGGAATAGGTAGTAATGTGGGATGCAAGGCAATAACACATCTCTGACTTTAACTTGGATCCCCCACACCCAGCATGAAGATCCCAGTCACCAGACCACTGTGACAGAATCACTTGTTTGCCTGACTTTTGTTTCCTTGAGAAACTTTAAAAGCTTTCTGTTTTGTCCCCAAACAGAAAAGCAAGATTTAGAAAATCATAGCAAATTTTGTAGGACAAAAATATCTCCTTCTTGCTAAATATCTTTTTTTTTTTTTCCAGTCCCATGAGTGCTGGGAGCACTCTGTCACCTCACTTGGGAAAAAAAGTATTTCTCGGGCACTTGTTTTGTTTATGGAGATTCTCTGTATGTCAGTGTGAAGTACAAGAATAAAGCTGGGAAGGAAGAAAGAACAACATCTTTGAAAGATGAAATTACATTTAAAAAAGAAACAGTCCTGAAGGAAGGAAAATTAGAGTATTGCTATGCAGTGGAACAGCTCTCTGAGACACGGAAACACAAGCTGGGCCTGCCATGGCCACAGGGGGGCATTTCACTCCCAGCTGGTGTTTCACCTCTTCAGAGCTTCCACTGGGTTCATTATCATTAATGCTTTCTGTGATATTTTCAAGTTTTCATCTCAGAACCAAAAAAAAATTAAGTTGGAAAAAGTGAAAGAAAAGGGAAGACAGGCAGGATCAAATTACGAGACAGTTATGGGATCATGAGAAGATGCTTTCTATTGCTGAATGTTTATCATAGCATGACCCAGACACTTTTTCTAAGAAGAAATTTCAATTTCCAACAGATTTAACCCTTGAGAGTGAAGCAATGTGAGGAGTTAAGAATCTGTTAAGCTCCTAAAGCATACTTCTGAAAGATTTAATTTTTTTTTAGTTAATAAATTCAAAAGTTATATTTAGATATATGTTCATTCTAGTAGTGTCAGTTCAGAGCTTGTACACTGATTTCACTTTGCATACTAGAGAGAACTCCTCACTGCTCTTGGTCCTTCCCCTGAGAAAACAGTAAACAGCATATCTGATTTTCCAGATTTTAGGGTAATGAAGAGGCTCCCTTTTTCTAAGAAAGAAGCTTTTTAGCAGCCCACCCACTCACTAAAACCCTTGACAATATTCTTGCCCTGGCAACAAGCCACCAAAACATGAGTTTCAGATAGTCGCTGCTGCTTTATCCCGTCCACAAGGTTTTGGCCACCCCGTCACTCACCTGGCTCCCCCAACCCCCTAATCCCAAGTGCTAAATGGCTGATAACCCATACTGACCATCTATCCAGTGAAAATCTCAGCCCCAGCTCTCAGGCTCTCATCCTCCTGTCTGAATACAACACAGGCTCCAGTTCTCACTCTCACCCTGGTATTTCCTTTCAGTTGTCTGATTCTTCTAGACCTCCTGGTCTGGGACTGGACAAAGACTGCACTTGCAGCTCTCTTTGAGCCCTCAATGACATTTCCAGCTATTTTTCTTTCCCGTTCTGCTTCTTAATGACTTAAGGACTGAGCTCTCCAGTGTGCCAGATCTAGATCTAGTTCACATAAGCTGAAGGAGTTTTTCTGGTCATGTGCCGATTAAAAGCTATCCTGACATATCATTTAGCAAAAACAATATAAAAACGATAAAAAGGAAGCCATTTTACACATACAGACCAACAGACTGATTTTATGTTGTTGCATAAATTACCTTATCACATACAGAAAAAAATCACGGTTATTTATGCAACAGGGA
>JACBWW010000121.1:365671-501107 GCA_020086605.1 Lanius collurio
GGAGGGAGTCAGCCTCCCGGCGGAGGAGGGATCTGCGCTGGAAGGGAACCGGGGGGCTGAAGAGGTCTTTGCGGGCAGGGGTGCCGGGACGGGGGGCTCTGAGAGGGGAGCTTGCGGAGGAGGGGAACGACATGACACCTGAGGGCTCTGCGGGGGCTCGAAAAAGATTTTGGAGGCGTTGAGAGGGTCTGCAGGGTGGGCTCTGAGGGCTCCAAGGGAGCGCGGCTGGGAACTGTAGGGTTTCACGGGGTCTCGAGAGGGATTTGGGGAAGGCTGAGGAAGCTCCGCCGGGATTTGGCAGAACTCCATGGAGCCTCGAAGGAAATCTGGGTAGGAGGAGAGGGGCTGCAAGGGGCTAGGGGGGCTCTGAGGGGCTGGTGAGAGCCCGCGGCGAGGCTCTGAGGGGATTTTGAGGAAGTTTCTGTGGGGAAAATCTGGGGGGAGGCTTTGGGGAGAGTCTGAGGGGAGGCTGTGAGGGGGCTCTGAGAGGATTTTGATGGAGAGCCCCTGGGGATACTTGACAGGGGATCTGAGGACACTCTGAGGGGATTTAAGGAAGCTAGAGAATTAGGGGAGAGCCATGGGGACGCTTTGGGAGAAGGGAGTGTCTGAGGAGATACTCTGAGGAGAGCATAGTGGCTCTGAGGGGGCTTGGGGGCTCAGAGAGCTTGGGGGGTGCTGCGGGGGCGCCCCGAGGGCGGCCGCAAATCTCTTCTCCCTCCCGTGCAGGCTGCTGCCTTCCTACCCTCGTTACCGTGGCAACCGCCCGGGCTCCCCCAGCCCCGCACCGCCGACGCCGCTGCCGCCGGAGCTGCTGTGCAGCCGCCTGCCGCCGGCGGCCATGGAGCTACTGGCCGCTGCCCTCAGCGCCGCCTGCGCTCTCGACCAGGACGGCTCGTCGGGACAGCCCGGCAGGTGAGTGGGGTGCTGAGGGCGGGGGGAGGCGCGGGGCGCGGGCGGAGGGGCCGCTGTCCCGCCGCTGTCCTGCCGCTGTCCCGCTGCTCTGAGGGTGCCTCCGCCTTCCCGCAGGGACCCCGCCGCCGCTGAGGAGACCCCCGCTGCCGGCACGGCCGAGGCACCGCCCACACACCCCATGACGGCCGACTCCTGGAGGAACCTCATCGAGCACATCGGTAAGGAGCCGTGCCCGCCGCGGGATGTCCGGCCGCCGCTGCGCCCTCACACAACTTCGCTGCTTCTCCCGTTCCTCGCTCCGACGGCAGCACAGCAGCCCCTAGAGGTGCCCCTCAGCCCAGCCGGCCCGCCCCCGCCGGCCCCCTGAACCCCCAAACCCGGAGCTAAAGACAAGCGGTGCACAGCCAGGGGGAGTCTCGGGCGGGTAAGGGCTTGTGCTGCAGGACCCCAAATCCCTATTCTCGCTGGGAACCCGCCTCACTGTTGGTGTAAAGCATCATTACGGTGGCTTTTTGACACCTTTAGGGGCATCAGGTTTGCACGTTGTCCGACAGGAGATTAATGCTATCGCTAAAAAGTCTGACCCTTGTTCATAAATAACGATTATTCTTGTGATTACAAAACAATTGATCATTAAGGCTATCCCAAACTTTCTACTAAAAATATGATTTTGTATACTCCAAAAGGCATAAGACTAAAGCATTTTGTCACCCATCTGTTGGACATTAGTTGTATGCACCAGGTTCTGCATCTATTCAGTGTAACAGCCACTGGCATAGCACTTGCAACACAGGAGTAAGTTTTTTATCCTTTGTGGTCTCTAAAAAGGCAAAGTTGAGATTATCTGGGTGGCTGTGGAGGAGAGGACTATTACGCTTTTGCTCTTATGGGGTTTTTTTTGTTTCTTTGTTTGGGCTTTTAAATTTTGTTTGTTTGTTTGTTGTTTTGTTTTGTTTTATCTTCTGTGGGATGGGGAGAGGACCTCCACAGCTGGGAGGTTTCTTGGTTTCCCACATCAGAATTGTGACATTCCTCAGAGGGATTTCATCAACAGCAAAGTTAAATCCCATTTTGAAGCAGGTTTTATGGTGGGAATATAGAAGCTTTGTTTCTAAACACTCCTGCTCAGCTTCAGGAAATAGAATCAACATACCTGAATCTAGAGGGCAGGAATGTAGCACTCAGCTTGGGAAAATCAAATAGATAACTCTCACAAGCAGCAATGCAAACCTCCCTAGCAGGAATGAGAAGGCTTCTCAGGCTGCCTCTGCTATTTGGCGTTGGGCTGTGGCTTGCAAGGCTGATTCTTGGTACACCACTGGGACGGTGCTTGAGAAGGAGGCTGGTGTGAAACCAGCAGCCTGCCAACACTTATCAGACAAACCAGCTGAGTTTGGGACCTTCTGGAGGAAAAGTGGTGAAAAATTTGCATGAGTGTTG
This sequence comes from Lanius collurio, assembly GCA_020086605.1. Taxonomy (NCBI): domain Eukaryota; kingdom Metazoa; phylum Chordata; class Aves; order Passeriformes; family Laniidae; genus Lanius; species Lanius collurio. Next base: position 368,027 of record JACBWW010000121.1, read on the forward strand.
CCTGTATGATGTTTGCATGATCTGTTACCTGCTTTTGGCTGTGTAGATACTAATCTCCCAAGGCAACTGTGTCAAAACATTGTCAGTTTACTGGGACTGTGCACCTTAGAGGTGAGATAAAAATACTAAAACCAGCAGGAGTTCAAAGCAACCCTGTTGCTTTATTCATATATATTGTTATGTGCTGTATATCAGAGGGAAGCTGATATACAAAAGCAAAAGCTCTGCACACATCAGTGTAACTGCAAGTAGGTCTGTTGCATCTTTATGGAGGAGACTGGGTTTTGCCAACCTGAGGTGCTCTGTTTATCCCCACCAGAGATGCTACATCAAATGGCTGGAGCTCGCTCACTCCCTTCCCTCCCTCCTGCTTTTGAGACATTAGTGGACTCTTTGCCTGAAACTGGAGCAGAGAATTTCAGAGAAAACGTCTCAGGGCCTCCTGAGGTTTTACATAGCTTTCAGTGCAATAACATTTACTTTAAGAGTGCTGCTAACTCTCCAAGGCAAGGATTTCCACAATTAGTAACTAGTTTTTCAATTCCCCTCACAGGCTTTGAGAGAGCTGGGAAGGGAGACTATGACAGCAAAATTAAATGGAATAAACAAAAAGGGAAATGTCTGTTACGTACTATAAAAATTATGTAAGCATGCCTTAGGAAGATCAGTCTTAACACTTAAGTCAACAGATAACACCAAACTCATGCTCTGACCACAGGGTTAACCTTTAGCCAGGTCACCATAGGGACAGTTGGGACATTAAGCAATGAAGGGAGCTTGTACAGATCTCTGACATTTTGTACTTGTTCACTTACTAAATGTAAGCATTTACTAAATACTTATATCATCTCAGTCACATTCAGCTATTGATCTCAGCTTTTTTTCTACACATTTAGTCAGTTCCCAAATGTATTGTTCTCCTTTCAACATGTCAAAACCTTGTTTCTTGACCTTGCATCTGTTACCCCTCCTGTGCTGTGACCATCTCCTGTTCCATCTGGACAAGGCTTTGGCATAGCTTCTCTCCCTCTCTCTAGTCTATGTAATTTCTCTACCCATTGTAACCTCATATGGGTATACCTGTAAGACCAAAACAGCGGGGATATCTTTTATCCTTTCTAGCACAACTCTCTTTATTTCTTCCTACCCTTTTGCCTAAATATCTACCTGTCTTTTGTCTTTCTTCTGTACCACCTTTCTGCTTTCTCCCCATATTGCTCTCTGTAGTAGAGCTTCAGACAGTCTCTCTTCAGCTCCCTCCTTAAAATGAGTTACCTTGATGTCATTTCCAATTGAGTTCTGGTGGTGGATGCTTTCCATCAGTCAGATCTTTCCATGTCTGTATTTGCCTTAGCCTGCCATGGATGGCTCTGTAGCTCTTATCTGGTCAGTCAGGGAACTTGGAAACAAAACCACCTTTCATTATCTGGGTTTTATTTCCTTAAAAGCAAGAGGGAATTAGTCTCAAGGATGTTTTTAAAAGGGCTGCTCTTCAGATCTGCACAAGGGACCCTAAATGCCCCTTACACAAAGCATCCTCTAATTTGCAAGGCAGAGCCAGCAGCAATACATGGCTGTATACTTGCAGTCAGACATTGCAAGTATAATTATCTCTAATTTGAGTAAAATAGATTACGCTTCACTTTCCCAGCATGTTTTCCCTTGAGCCAAACACTGCCCACTCTGCTGCAGGTTCTTCCCAGCCTGTCCTGCTTTCCATGAGGCAAAAGAACCCAGAACCTTTGAGCACAGGCTGACCATGCAGATCAGTACCACCAAAAGCAGCTCCAATGTAGCAGGCTCTCTGCTACATTCCTGAGGGAGCCTTTTAACCCTGCTACATCCTCAGCACCCTCCCTGATGGTGAAAAATAGCCTGAAATGCTTAGGAAAGCCATATAAACCTAGTTGACACAGAGAGAAATTACATAAGTGGCAGCAGCATGCAAAACTTCAGAGGAAGTCTCCTCTGCTCAGTGTTGTGTAGGAAGCTAACAAAAGACTATATGGTTTCCTAGGCACAGCTACCCTTACTGCTATTTTAATCCGGTGTCGAACATCTTTCCAGGAAGAACAGATAATAGGACATACTCGCAGACTGCAGTAATGCTGTGCTTGTTCCTGCGCCTTTCCCCATCACATTTCCCATGTTGTTTTAGCAGTGACTGGTACAGAGCCTCATTGAAACTGGTCCAGAGATTTAATAGGCAGCAACATTTACATTTCTGCCCACGCTAGACTAACTCTTAATCCCATTGTCTCTCACCTTATAACACACAGAATCTCAGATCAAATATCATTAATACACGTGATCAGATTAATTTTAACCCCTAATGATTCAGACAAAATAAATTATGTAGCATGGTTTTTTTTAACATCAAAGGCTTTTCTCTGTATTCGTTCATGCTACACTGCAATTCAAGTATAAACCAAGGGAGGTAATGTAAACTGTGCTTCTTCGATTTCATTAAGGGAAGAAAGTGACTCAAAGTGTGCTCATGCTCTCTTGCCTTTACATGTCTTTTAAATTACATTTTATATTCAAGCTATTAAAATTCTGGGTCCTACAGATGGTTCAGAAAGAGAAATGGGACTGTTTGAAAGCCCTCAGAGAGACAAAGGATGTTCTAAAGAAGGGCAATGAACTTCGGGATTCCCGCCTTTTTCATGCTGTCAGTTGATATCGGAGTGGGGCAAAAGAGCTATTGGTTCCTGTGCAATTTCATCCACTCCTGAATTTAGTAATTGAAACTTGGAAGACACCTGGTGTCGTTGATGTGCTGCCACATGGTGTGAGTTCAGAGCCTGTTCCTTAGTGCTGTAGCAAATAGGTACCTTTTGGATGTTAATTTTGTATCTTCAAGCATCATAGAAACTGAGAAGGAAAATAGCAGGATATTAAGCCACATGTCCAAGGCTAATCATGAAGTCCATACCAAAACAAACCTAGTAACGGTAGCCAGTTGTCTCAAAGCTTCACCTGTCCAATGCCAGTAACAGCAGGTCAGTCTTTCCTCATTAAGGATTTTTGTGGCCATCAAATTGCTCTTTTTAAAGTAATGTCAATGTGTGCAGTATTACTTTTCCAGACACACATTTAAAAATAGGTATCAACCTATATAACTTGTAACATAGTAATATAACAGAGAAAATCAAGGTTTAAAAGACATTTAAGCCTGGCAAATCACTTCTTTTATGTCTTCTGAATGATCATGGATTCATCTAACTGTGTTACTAAATGTTTTGTGAGACCAGATTGTTGATAACATTTTAGATTTAGAAATGGCCTTCCATTTATAGTTTCCACTTCTGGCAGAAATAGGAATGCCATAATTGGCTTTTCACTCTGCAAAGAAGGGATCTCTCTCACCTCTGCTGAGGTGAACTAATGCGAAGCAATTGTCCTTTCCCACAATACTTTTCTACTATGTCATTTAGTTGTAACCTGTCATATCTGTTATGTTCCTTCCTAGGGCTCTTGTACCAGGAGTATCGAGATAAATCTACACGTGAGGAGATTGAAACCAGGCGACTGCAGGATTCACAGACAGACCCTGAGGAGACTTCACCCAGTGAGGAAACCCCATTTGAAGCAGAACCCACAAGTACAGTCGAAAACAAAGCTCCACCACAAATCAATTTGCTGAGAAATTCCAACTCTAGGTTCAACTTATGGCAGGATCTTCCTGAGGTCCAGAGCAGTGGTGTCCTCAGCATCCTCCAACCAGATGAGATCAAGCTGCAGGAGGTAATGGGGGAAGGCAGAATGTTTCTTAACGGTGTTGCTGCTTAAAAAGGGGAGAGTGAATTAGGTCAAATAATCAAGATTTAAAAACAAAAAGCTTTACAGCAGCCACATACAAGCCTTGTCCTGTTGAGTACTTTCTGAGTTGCACTGGTCAGCACCACTCACTCTTTTTTGTGAAACTGCAGAAATTGTTCTATTATACTGTTGCTGCTGGACATTTCTGTAGCAAAAGGAACTTCTTTTCCCTTTTCTGATTCAGTGTTAGGAGCAATTTACAAAGGAAGAGGGATAATGAAGAGGTTTTTACAAAAGAGCTATTGGTTCCAGTGCACATTAATCCTTTTCTGAAGTTACTATCAAGACACATAACTTTCCACCAGAAGTCTTAGAAGAATTCAACTGTTAACTGTAAGGTGTTGAATATGATGGCATTAATAGAAATACAAGAGATAGAGATTGATAAACATCCTTATATTTAATTGTTACTTGGAGTCTATTGCAAACAGTAAAAAATAATGACAAGTATATTTGTATTTAGCCATGCAGTGCAGTGACATCACTATTTTAGAGCCATGCGCTGTGACTTATAGGACTGCATCAGACAGCGAAAGGAGTGGGTGGGGGTAGCTGTCACAAGTGTTGACAACATCAGTCACACCACAATTTACAACTGGTTGCTATTTTGGGTAGCATGGGGAGTGTGAGTGCTCTTTGTCACTGCAAAGCACTGCATTCATAGTCAGCAGTGGAGAGGGCAGGCTTTGTTTAGTGTGCACTGTGCATTGTGGCATGAGCAATGGGAATTCCAAGGCTCAATCCTGCAAGTCTAACTGTACTCCTGCACCAGGATTGCTTCTGATGAGATGGTTGTGGCAGGGTATCTGCTTAGCCCTGGCTCACAGGATTGTACCCAAAGTGCTGAAGAACATCTCAGGGTGCAAGCAGTCCCTACTAAGTTCACTTAGACTCACATAATCCATACTGATGAACACCTTGTGCACAGTGCCAGTCCTGGCTAAAGCTGTAACTTGACTGTCACACTGAAAAGGCTCATATTGTGCACCCCAAGCGTATGATGGGCAGGGCTGTGTTATTCACATCCTTAGAGGAGGAGACTGGTGTTTATATGCAGTAGTTTAGGCTGGCAAGCACAGGCTATTAGTGTGTCAGTGTTAGGAGTGAAGGTGACTTGAAATGATTTGTTGCTTTTCCATGTTCTTCTTCTGCACTGGTTATTCCATATTGGATTTGTTCTGTTTACCTGGCAAAACACAGTACTTCCAAGTGCCAGCATTATGAACACAATCTGGCATCTGAAAAAATTACAAGCTTTTCTTTTTATTTTCTGCTTCAAAATGAAAAATCTTTTACAGAGAAATATTTGCTTAAAAGTATGCATTATAGATCTTAAAGCTTGCCATTTCTGCTAAGTTACATTCATTACCTGTATGCGTTCTTGGGAAAAAATCTCTGTGCTGCTAAACCCAAAACCCCACATTAAGTGTGCTCAATTTCCTCTCACTGTTAAAATAACCGGAGAAATAAAGCAGTTGGAGAATGGGACAGTGCTGTCATACAGAAGTGCTGTGCCTTCTCCACTGTTAGTTTATCAGACCTGAAATTTTCTACCTGCTTGTTCTGGGATTAGCACAGTAAGAGATTGTAAAATTGCTCAAAGCCAGAAAGCTGTGAAATTAGCTGCACATTGAACAGATAGAGAATTTGCTTTGTGAGCAGAATCAAGGTCAGAAAACAAGGAGGGCTAGAGAAATCACTGAAGCTATTGAAGAGATGATGTTGAATTCAGCCTTGCTATAAGCAAGCACTACTTGCTCCTGCAATTCTGGAATCCTACTCATGTTTGATGTGAACTCTGAGAGTGAGCTGTACATGAGGGCTTAATTTAGTGAATGAAAAATGTTCAGCTTCATGAAGGAGAATTGGAGAAATTTTCCTGAAGTACAGGGCAGCAGAAACTCTGGAGTAAACATCTTAAGGACAAAACTGTATTTTCTGACCTATTTTACCTTCAAAGCTGCAGTAAACACAGGGACTAGTAGAGCTTGCATGTCTTCAGTCAGAAAAGGTGGAGCAAGAGTATTATTTTGACCACAGGGAGAAATACTGGTGCACAAATGGAAAGTTGAAATTAACATTCTGCTTCATAGCTGAGGAAGGGAACACCATCTTAGCTGGGACAGAGCAGGGCTTAAACAGTCAGAAAAAAGTTGGTTATCTGAAATAATCTTCAAAGTGAAAGAGACTAGAACAAGAAGAGGAATCTGGTGCTCATTAGTGGCAATGATGGAAAATTACTGAGCAGCTTATCAGTGCAAGATAAAAAAAAGACACAGGTTTTCAAGCATCAAAGCAAGAAACTTGACTGGAAGAGCAGTGGATGCTTGAAAAGTGTCATGGAAAGTGCTTTTTTATTGTCCCCATTGGAACAAACAAGCCAGATATTTTCACTATGGATTTCATTATTTCTTTAGTATAGCCTGCATTCTGTACATGCCCTTGCAGGTCTGGCACCCTTCACTGTGGCAAACAGCAAACTTACACAAATTCTACAGTCAAACTTGGCAGAAAAATATTCCTGACTTGGAGTGTCTGGAAAGCTGCAGTGCAAAATGATTGGAGGTGTCAATCTCCAGGATAACTGGAAGGGACAGGCTATCCCAACACATCCTGTATATCATTGCCTATTTGCACTTCTCTGATTTATCAAATTAAAAAGTACAGTTAAAACTGTAAAAGTTACATTTAGGTCTGAGCCAGTCATGTAGAAAGAGAGAGGTTCTCTCACAGGTTCACCGGGTGCGTGGGTAAAGCTTCTGGGAGAAGCTGAGCTGGTACTCCTCCACTTTTCTAAATAGGAATCTAGCCTTGAAAAAAATCCAGCATCCTCTTATTCCTTAAACACTATCTGTTCCACGGTCACTGACTAAATTCATCTGTATCCACACCCTTTGCTCTCTCTCCCTTCTGGGGACTGTGCAGGCACAGCCTCCACCTCTGGTGCAGGAAATGACCTGTTGGACATAACTACCCACTGGGAACACTTCCTAGGCTACCAACCCTGCAAAGAGCTGAAATACCACGTCAATTGTTATTTTAGCAGCTCTGGATTGAGTAACAATCCCTCCTTGCTGTGCCCATCCACCCAGATCTTGGACTGCAGCACAGTGTCAGGGACTCAACCCAGGTATCTACCTCGAGTTCTTATGTGATGCACAGTGATATTTCCAGATAAAGGCCAAAAACTGATCCGTGGAAAATTCCAAATCAATTCTTTAAAGAGAAAAAACAGAGAACAACCAAGCCACAAGACAGACCCTCAGCTAATTTAGAAGATATTTTTCTACCTACACATCACAAAAAACACTGCATGTACCTGTGGCTCCATCAGACCTCCTCAACTCTAGCAGGCCCCCTGCAGCCGCTGAGAGCCAGCACAGCTCAGGGACTGGCATCCACACTGCCTGACCAGCTCCCCCCTCAGCAGGCTGAAACAGAGGAGCTGTGGGCAGGAGGGGAGCATTGTAGTAGCTTTAGATTCAAGGAAACAAAACTTTCACTGAACTACCAAAAGGTTCTTCTCTTAGTAATGGCAATGGCCATGAGCCCCAGAACAAGGAACCCAAGATATACCTTCAAGAGATGCCTGAAGGATCTAACAGCTTTTTATTGTGTTCAACTGTTGTATCGCAGCTTTGAAGCTCTTGTGAGAATCTTCAGTTAATCTCACTTCAACTAATGGATTCAGTAGTTGTGCAAATAAACACCTTTTGTATCTACCTCTGAACAGAGAGAAAAAATACACAGAGAATGGGAGATCTCTGGGTGGTAATAGTGGACTGTCCCTGCAGCACTTGCAGTAGGTAGAAAGCTTTATATCTTCATGTCATTAAACAGATTTTTATCTCTGAACCAAACCACCAGTTTGTCTTTTTGCTTCCACAGACCACATCCTTGGCCTGAAGAAGCCAGGCTTTGCTCCAGAGTTTTCTCTTCTAATAGGATAAGCAAAGGCTGAAATTTGGAGACTATTTATGACTTCTGGTAGTAGTTAAGGACTACTGTGTCTTGTCCTGGTCAGTTGTGAATTGGGGCAGAAAAGTGTATGGCCAGGGCTGACCAGGGAGTCTCACTTGGACAGTAATAGCTGTATTTCCTCTAGGTCAGGGCTGATGGCTGTGGGAGGAAAATTTCCCTGTTGAAGTCACTGCACCCAGTAACATGTGGCCTGGGCCTGCAGGGTGGGTGCAAGGTCCATGGCTGTGCAGCTAAGATGTTCTCATTAATGCCCAGCATGCCTCTCTGTAGAAGTAGAAGGTACCTGCTGATTTCCTTCTTTGGGATTTTCTTCAGGCCATGTTTGAGCTGGTTACTTCCGAAGCATCATATTACAAGAGTCTGAATCTGCTGGTGTCGCACTTCATGGAGAATGAACGTCTGAAAAAGATCTTACACCAGTCTGAGGCACACATCCTCTTCTCCAATGTGCTGGATGTTATGGCTGTCAGTGAGCGGTAAGTCGGCTGCGAATGGCACTGAGAGCAGTAGCTTTAGGTAACTGCAGTTGTAAAGGGATAGAGGAGCTGACTTCTCATGGGAATTGGCTGGCACAGATAGGTCACAATTAATATGGTGCTGACTTTCTCATCTAGCTTCCTGTTGGACCTCGAGCAGAGGGTAGAAGAGAACATTGTGATCTCGGATGTGTGTGATATTGTCCACCAGCACACAGTTAATCATTTCTCTGTGTACATCACCTACGTCTCCAACCAGACTTACCAGGAGAGAGCCTACAAGCAGCTTCTGTGAGTTCTAGAGCTTGTTGCTGGACTATTTGGCAAAATTGTACAGGCCACAGATGGGTTGATGCAGGTAACAGTAAATTCAAAGCCACCATTTCTCAACTGTAGGAAATGTTTATGGTTCATGAGGGCCATATGCTTGTGAAATGCACGTATTTTTAAACTCCAAGAAGAGGCAAGAGATGGAAGGGCAATAATATAATATAGATCTCTGATGACAAGAACAGCCACTGCTTTTCCTGACCTTCTCTGCAAGGCATTTGACCTTCCCAAAGTTCATAACTAATTCTTTTTCAGAAAACAGGATTTTCTTAAAAGGAGGGGGGGAAAGCTGTTTTCTTCACATTCAGCACACACAGACCTAGGTCTGAGAATATAATCCAAGATATTTTTGTAGTATTTTTCAAGTTTAGCAAGTCTTTTGGTCCAGTAGGAATTCCCTGATACCAGCTCAAAACAACGAGTGCCCTACAAGCTTGTCTTTGAGAGGAGGAGAATCAATTTTTCTCTAGTTACAATGTCCTGGATTCTTTCAGGACAGCCCATTGCACGTGCTGCAGCATATTTTCTCGTATAGCAGCAGCTGGTTCAGGCGAGTGTAACAATCTCTTATCCTTTCCTTTCTCTGCTCTCTAACTTTTGAGGAAAAAAAAACATTTTAAAGGGCTTCTATTGAGCTTGGCCAGCTGTTCTCTCCAAAAAGAGGGTACCACAAAGTTTCCTTCAGTCAGAGGTGAGCAATACAGCTGCAGAATAGAAACAATTTGCCCCCAGCCATTATCTAAACACTTAAAAGCAAAGCAGAAAAAGGCTAGATTGCTTGAAAAGGACCTGTTAGAGATGTTCCAAGCAGGTATTCCTAAGTGTCAATTCAGAGGGTAGCATTTCTTTTGTCTGCAGGAAAACATGAAGCAAATTGTAAAGAACAGACTCCCTTCCTCAGGCTCCCAGCTAGCACAGGAATTTTGCAACACTTGGCTGAACTCAAAGCATGAGGTGTGTCACAGTTCCCCCCATTTGACTGTTCCTCAGCCACATGCAGGTCCATTCTGCTGTGAGTCACACTGTCACACAGGTGCCTGCTGCAGCAGGGAGGAACACTGCCATGGCTTCTTTCGAATGTTGTAAAGAATGCACAGTACAGCCAGGTTTTGCACAGTTAGCAATCTCTGCATCCACGCCATTTCTGCTAGCTAGGACTCCAGCAGTGCCAGGAAGCTTTGCCTGCCTGTGGCAGCCGGGACTGCTCTGCTCTGCACAGCTGTGTCTGTGGCCCAGCTGTGCCCTCATCTCCTGCAAACATCATCAGGGAAGGCACGGGCACGACCACTGCCCTTCTCAGGCCAGATAATGATTGCCATCCTCTAGCTAAGCAGCAAGGAATGTTCAAGCTTGAGCTACTTTGTGGCTTGTCTTATTCTTATGACTGTGTGAATTTCACCTTATCACAGAGTTCCAACTGTGTAAAAATATGTAATTATGCCTCTGACTCATTTACTTGGACACACACCCCATTCACATACACCTACACACGCAGCATATGCTGCTGAGCTAGATACGAACACATGTGAACGCTGCCATGGCTTGTACATTAGAAGACTATTTTTTCTCTCCCCCAACACTATAAATAGTTTTAGATTTAAACTAAAATATACCCAGAGGCATTCAGTCCCCTGTTTCCCTCTTCTCTCCTATTGGGAGAGGCCAGGCAGATGCTGTCTCTGGGACCAAGCTGCTTTTGGGTCACCAGCCATATAACAGAGTCCCAGGCAGGGTAGCACTCAAAGTTCTCAGCTTCTCTATCTCTCCTCTCAGGCAGGACAAACCAGCCTTTCGGGAAGTGATCTCACAGCTGGAGCTGGATCCCAAGTGCAAAGGCCTGTCCTTTTCTTCCTTCCTGATTCTGCCATTTCAAAGGATCACTCGGCTCAAGCTGCTGGTGCAGGTGGAGTTTTGCTCTTCTCTCTCTCACAAAGATCTTCTGTATCACTCCTGGAATTTTCCTTTCCAGCAGCTGTGAATGGGACTTAGATACAACCACAATCGACCCTAGAACTGAATGAAGCCTTTCCACAGAGTCAGACATTCTCTATAACTATGGAAAAATTATTTCGGTTACTCAGAATTCACCTCCAAATTAGTGTTGAATTTGCCAGATAGCTTTTACTGAGAGAAAAAGTTGAGGAGGAGCTTTGTTTAGCTGCCAAAAGGGTCCAACAGTCATTAACCCAGCTGCCTCACGGTTAGGATGATGGCACATAAGTACAGAACAGCTGGATGACAATAGGGATGCTACACCATGGTGGCTTGGACCAGACTGTCAGCCCTTTTCCTCCTGTGCTTTATCATCTTATCTAAACACTGCAGGAGAACATCCTTCTAGGGATGAGGAAACAGCTCAGTCCCAAATGGTCTTAACCCATTGGGATTACCAATAACACTGTCTGTTTGTGCCAGCTGTAGTCACTTATTAATTATTTTTTATAAAATAAGAATCTGCCTGTTATACTTCTCTTGGATATAAGGTCAGATGGGAACAGGTTTTAATGAGAAAGAGGAACTAAGAGGTGAGAGTCACTGTACTCTGTTATCTTTCCTGTAATCAGGCTGGTGGCTGGAATCAATTTGTAGGCTACCTTTCTGTGCTCTCACATTGGGATCAGCATTAACACAGTCTTTCCTCCTCTGCAGAATATCTTGAAGAAAGTGGAAGAGAAATCTGACAGGGAATCCACTGCCCTGGATGCACATAAAGAACTGGAAACAGTAAGTTTGAATAAGTTAACTGAAGGCCATTAAGATTAAACAACCATGCTCCTTTCACACACACACATGCCCCTGAAAAAATTACCTGTAGACTACATTCTATTCTGGTGCTGCTTATTTGAATCCTGTCACTGTGTTTCAAGAGGGTTTTTTTTTTTCCCTAAAGTCTGAAGGATGGACTAGTCTACTTGCACTTAGATGTCAGTGACAACAAATCCCTTGCTAACAATAGATGTATGTTTCTGCCATAGGAAAGGACAGAGAATGTTTTCCTCTAAAAGCCTGCAAGAACACAAACTGGTTTTGCAGACACCTGAAAGTGATGGATCCCACTGAGAGGTGTGATTAGGTGCAGAGTACAACTGTGTCAGGTTTCCTCCAACACAGCACACTTCTTCCTCTGACCTAGAATAACAGCTTCCTAATGAAGTACACAAGCCAGCTTTTAGCCCTCTTCCCTGAAGCTGGTAGGTAGGTGTGGTGTTCAGTTGTGCTAGTTACTGCTGTGTGCAAAACCCCAGGGACGCAGTGGGATGTTTCCCATCTGGGATGTTCCTAAAATGGTTAGACAGGATAATGCCCTATCTGAATGGTCTGGACATAGCTGGCAGTTGCATGGGCAGGGACAGTGTTTCCGCTCTTCTTCATCAGAAGCTTGGAACACCTCCTGACCCCTGTAGTTCAACACAAGTGTTTGAAATTGAAAACTGTGCTAGAACATCAGCCTGAGGATGGGCCTGCAGCTTCTGACTGATACACTAGAACAGAACAGGCTCTTGGATTTGCCCTGTACCAGTCTAGGAAGTGTACACTTGAAGATCACTAGGGATAAGGATAGGGACCTTATCAATGAAGGATGTTCTGTGTTGCATTAGTATTCGCAGAATACCTCTTGATGCATCTGGTAGCCAATTATTTTTCCATTGGTCAGTAGCCTGAGAAAGGCTGCTCCTTTAGCATGCAGATGACTACAGATGCTGATGGAAAAATGCTGGGTTTGTATGCAATTATCAGTGACTGACATGATCAGTTTGCTAATTCTTTTGTGCAGTTAAACATTTACCTGTAAGTGTTCATGCTTAGATACCTAATATCCAGCTAGGTACAGGCATCACAACAGAGATCATCTGATGCTTATTTTTTCTGTAGGCCTATTTTCTCTCTTTCTATTTGAGAGGGAAGAGCTGATCACTGTTTCAGTTGCTGATACTCTGATGGATTTTGAGTAGCAGAAAGAGAGCACAACGTGGAGCTTGTTCTCCAGTGTAATTTTTCTATCTAGCCAGTTCTCAAGAGAGCTGCTCCTTATGAAATAGGCAGTGGCATCTAGGTTAAGGTCCCTGGAACAGCACAGTGCTTGCACGTTGGTTGTGGTTTTTCAGTTAAAAGTTTGTACTCAGAACACAGATGGGCTCTGTATGATGAACATCTCTTTCTCTGGGACATTTTATAGCCCTGCCATGTAGTGCTCCTTGGCAGAACTACAGCATTTGCTTTTTGAAAAGAGGATTGGATTGGTTTGGCTTCATTCTCTCCTTGAAGATGATACTGCACATGTACCTCATTTCCAGAGCTGGGAACAGGGACAATGAGATACATGGTGTGTCAGGATCTGGAAAGTGAGCTGTTCCTTTTGCTGGGCAAGCAGAAGCACGGTTTTATACTGTCTGGTTCAGTAACTTAATGTAGCCACCTAACATGTCCTCTGACAGTTAGCTTCCACTTGTAACACCCTCTGGGTGTTTGGGAGCTTTTTGGTTGTTGGGATTTTGGGGGGGGTTTCCCTTCTCTTTTTCATGCAAACACAGTGCTGATAAAAGAGCTTGGCTTGGTCAATTTCTGTTACAGCAGGACGCTTTTCTGGTTGTGGTCAACCCTTTTCATGCTGTCCTTCATCACTTACCTGCTAAGGCCAGCAGAAACAAACCTTTGTGCTCTCTTTTCCCAGGTGGTGAAAGCATGTAATGAAGGTGTCCGGAAGATGAGCCGAACAGAGCAGATGATCAGCATCCAGAAGAAACTGGAATTCAAGATCAAGGTATAAGCACAGGCTGGGCAGTTTTGGTTCACTGTCTGCACTTTGCAGACAGCTTTTGAAGAGGCCCCTCCGAAGGGGCTGCTGCAGGCACAGCACCCGTGTGTGCTCAGTGCACACCCGCTTAGAGGCTGTGGCAGCACCAAGGCTAGCATGGTGTGCCCATGCACTGGCATCACCTCTCCTGTGCACTGTGCTCCTGCTCCAGCACTCAGGTCTGGCTCTTCCCTTTCACCTCTCTTCAAAGTGCAGGTCAGATTTCAACTGTTATTTTACATATAAATTATGTTAAAGGTAGATAAAAGCTACAAGGCGAAACACTTTAAAACTGAAAAATACCCAAAGACCGTCCCACCATTTTAATTCTTTCCTGTACTTATGCATTGTGTACAGTCTCTAAATACCAGCTGCTGATCTGCTTCAGCTCCACTGAGGGAATTACTAAATCAGTATTTAGGAATGCCTGACCAGATCTTGGATGATATATACCATGAAATTCCAGTGCTGAGTATAAAGCTGTCAGCTCTTTTCTTGAATGCTATAGAGATGCTTCACAAACTTTAAGGATCATATTTAGCTACCCAGCAATCTTTTTATGTACGTGGACAACTGAAACAAAAAGAGTTGATTTTTATAGAGCACTTTACCAGTGTGTCAGGGCTGGACCACAGTCCACAGGACAGCAGTAGTTTAGGGGAGTTACACGGCTGCCTCCACCTCTTGTAAAGCAGAGGCTGTAATGACAGGCAAGGAGCTGATTCATCTCTGGAGCAGATCTGCCTTGGGAACTGGCACAGGTAGGGCCCATCTGGGGAGAAGGGTGTGAGGAGGTGTGCTACCCTGCATATGATGCGCACTGGGAGCGAAGGTGGAAAGAGTTGCAGTAATACAGATATTTTTCAATATTTCAGTCATTTGAAAGTGTAGTGTTCTTCTAGTACAAGATGTGCTTTGTCCTGGGCTTCTTGGTTTTAGCACAATATGTGTTAAAACTCTAGCAGAAGTGCTGTGGTGGGTGCGTGGACAGTATCTCCTCCTGACTGGGACAAACCCAACCAGAGGAAACCTGTTTAACCTCAGGGTTTTTGTAGCCAAATGCCAAATCCATGGTTTTGAAAGTCAGTCTCCCTACCCAGGAATGTTTAGCCCAGGTGACAGGATCTCTCGGAGAGACATCAGGGCATAGACTGTTGTTTCATTCCAGCACTTGGCACTCCAGCATTGCCATCCTTAAATGTTTGCCCATCCTCGGGCCCGTGCTGTGCCTCTGTCTGACTTCTGTCACACTGTGCTGGGCTGTGTGGATGGCAGAGGACACTGCCCTCCTCCTCGCAGCTCTGCTCCAGCCTCTGCAGTGCAACTTGTGGTGATGGGAGTTCACTACCCTTTCTTTTGCATCTCTTGTTGCTTTCAACATTACGACCATTTGAATCCATGGGGTTTTGCTGCTCTCCTAAACTTTGCCGTCTTTTCCTCCCTTCTAGTCTGTACCTATTATCTCTCACTCCCGGTGGCTGCTGAAGCAGGGGGAATTGCAGCAAATGAATGGTCCAAAGACATCACGAACGCTTCGCACCAAGAAACTCTTCAGAGAAATCTACCTGTTCCTTTTCAATGATCTGCTGGTGATTTGCCGGCAAATTCCTGGGTGAGTGCAAAATTCAGGTAGTACACAGAATACTTCATTAGTTCTATTGCCCCAGGTTTATCCAAGCTGTGATGCTGTGACCCCATCTTGTCCCTCAGGCACAGGGAGGGCATCCTGGTCTGACATGTACACCTCCCTCCAGCAGTCACCTTGCCTTTGAGCACAGCTGACTCTTCATGGGTGGCACAGTTCTCTCCAGCTGAAAATTTATGTCCAGCTGGAGTTAAACAGATCCCAGGCCAGGTCTGCCAGCAGGGTAAGTGACCATGCAACCAGCAGTTTCTGCAGGGAGGCAATGAGTTACATTGGCTGGTGGGCTGACCCTGGAGACCTGTCTTCCTGTCAAGAAGTGATTTTTGATTTATCACTGCCTGAAGAACAGCTCAGATTTAGTCAGTTAAAACTCTAAGAAAACCGACTAGAAAGTTAGAGTAGCAGAGAGGGGTATAAATTTCAGCCTGAGGCCAGTGGTTACATTTGACATGGTGTAACATGCCTCAGGAGGAGGAGGATGTTGTTGTGCTGAGGACTGTGTCTTGTGCAAGCAGACACTGGTGAAATACAGCAGTAGAGAACAGTGCACTCTTTGTGGCGTGAACTAGACCCACTGGGAGGGAGCATCTTGCCTAATGAACATGTTGCCGCAGTGTCTGTAGGCTGGGAAATGTTTTGCTTCTGTGGCAACTCGTATCCAGAAAACACAGAGGCACTTTATGAATAGGAATGAATTAAGCCTCACAATCCCCTTTGAGGGAGCGCTGTCTGTGTTTTGGATGTGGGGGGCTCAGACAGAGCAAGCAATTTGTTCCAGGACATGAGGGATGCCCTGGACAGAGCAAGGAGAGGGTTTCTTGCTTTGCAGTGGATTTTCATAGCTACACACTTATTCCTTCCCGCAGCAGGACTTTTTTTTTTTCCTCCTGCTATCAGCAGCTCCTGGTCTGTGTCCTCAGTACAGTTCTGGGTGGCTGAAATCAAAGTCTCCTGCAATAACCACAGTTTTTCCTAATCTCCTCTCTAACCTTTCCCAGGGACAAGTACCAAGTGTTTGACTCTGCTCCTCGAGGGCTTCTTCGGGTAGAGGAGTTAGAAGATCAGGGGCAGAGTTTGGCCAATGTCTTCATTTTGAGGCTGCTGGAGAATGCAGATGACCGGGAGGCCAGCTACATGCTGAAGGCATCATCCCAGTGAGTACCAGTCATCCTGCCAGCGCTCAGCAGTGCTCTCTCCCTACATCCTGTCTGAATGGCGACCAGCTGTCCAGGCTTTCCAGGGGTGGGCAGGGAGGGATCCCACTGGTGCAGCTGGGCTGGCCCTACCAACCTCTCTGCCCAACATAACTTCCCCAAGGCTGCTGAAAGGCACTGGTCACTTAGGCAGTTTCTCTCCTGCATGGTGTACTTGAGGCATCCAGAGTGGAGGACTGTTGTAGTAAGGCACCTCCACAGAGGACAGGCAGGCAGGTCCGGTTCTGGGACAGAGAGGTCAGAAATCAGCCCAGGCACAGGGGCCCAGCTGATTTACAGCCTGTAGCATATTCAGAAAGTAAAGCCAAGCACACTCCAGTGGCTCCACTGACTCACAAGGATCATGGCTATGCCTGACCAGTCCTATGAAGGGCTGGGGGGCTCCACCCTGCTTGTGGATGAAGGTGGGAGAAAAGGCTGCTTCCTCTGTGCCTCCACAGCCAGTGCCAATCTTGAGCAGCCCTTCTGCTGCTCAGGGCCTCCTTGTCTCCCTGGCTACAGATTTTCTGGCTGATTTTTCACTTCAGGCTCCAACAAGCTCAGGCTAGGCAAATGATTCAGCTGTGCTAGCATTGACCCAATTGTTTTGGAGCACAGGGCATGGCTTTCTCACTGACCCAAGCATTACTAGGCCCACATTTTCTAGCCACCAGCTAAACAGCTCCTAGAGACAATGCACATCCCCAGGTTGATGTTATCTGCTGTCAGTAGGCTGGTGTTCATCATCCATATTCCTAAATGAACACCAGCCCTGTGGTTGTACCCTGACCCCCCCCACTGCAGCATCAGCATCAGGACAATGAGCCCCCAGTACAGTGAGCAGCTGCACCTTCTCCCCAGACATGTGGCTGCAGCTCTGCTGCACTGAAAATAGAGATGTCAGTCACACTATGCAGGGCAAGCGCACATGTGACGTCTGTGAGGCTTGCCTGTGAAGCAAACGATAAACCAGGACAGGATTTTCTCAGCTCAGGGGAGGCAGTCACAGGTCCATGCTCTGCATCCTGTCCCATCTTCTAGGTGGCCACAGCAAGTACGTGATCCAGAACATAACTTGCCAACAGGTCTTGAGCACTGAAATGTGACATAGCAACTGCTGAAGGCTGCTGTTCCAGAGGTGCAGGAATGATGGAGGCAGTACTGAACACAGACTGAAAAACTAAACAATTATAAAAGATAAGTGGGTGCCAAACAGAGACTTCTGCATCTGTTCCACAGCTCTTGCAGCTCTTGCATCAGACAACAGGACCTGCTCAGTGGCAGCTTGCAGTTCATGCCCTAGGTGGGCTCTGCCAGGAACTGATACTTTATTTGTACACAACCAGTTGCACTGATAGAACTAGAGTGGGGGTGGGCTCCTTGCAGGCTGAGAGGAGCTGGACACTGTTGGCGGATCCAAAGAGCCCTGCAAGGATCTGTGTGCCAGGCCAGCATTCAGACAGGGCCACAAGCACGGCAAGACTCTGGGTTTGACATCTACATGTTATAGCTCCTCTGGGCACAAGGCCTTCATCCTGCATGCGTTCATGGTGTGACCTGCAGGTGTTTCCACTGGTCCTTGGCATTGTGCTTCATCACTGAAGTATAAAGTATTCCCAACCCCACAGATCAACCTACCAGCACTTGTCCTTTACATCCCCCTTTCAGGGCCCTCTCCTCTCAGAAGACACTCCCATGGCTTTTCATATGTTTCAAGCTCAGGCGTTAAAACCACCTGAGAAAGTAGAAAATTCTGACTCTGTGGCTGCATAGCTGGTCCTCCAGGCAGGAGCTGGAGGCTGTGAAGGTGAACTGCCCCATTTCCTAATGGGGCTGAGGGAAGCCAGGCTTGGGACTTCTCTAGCATTTGTGAGATCTTCACCCTCCCAACTGCAGGTTCAGGTTTTGCAGCATGCTGTTCACATGGGTCTTGCTTCCAAGTAAGTGGAACCCTTGGTGGGCTGCAGTGCTCTTCTGCAAGGGAATTAATCAGCTCTGCCCTTTAAATGTTCCCACACAGTAGTTGTGGGAATAAACGGTTCCTGTAGCTGCTTATCTCCAGGAAAAACTGCTCCTGTTGACCAGCTCAGCCAGGAGCTGCCTTTGCTCGTTACTTCTCAGAGAAGGCCAGGCCCCCCACCTCACTGCTGGCTCTCAGCAGCAGTGCTGCTCCCCAGAGAGGGACCATGCTGCTGGTGGGAGAAAGCCAGGGCTGTGCAGCAGGGCCTGGAGTACTGGGACACATGCTGGGGTGTACAGCAGTGGGGCTCAGCATCACCACTGAGCCCAGGACCCTGGAGGGGCAGGCAGAAAAGGCTGGGAGGAGGAATATGAAGTCCAGGACTGGCTGGGCAGAAGAACTGGGACCCCTACAACTCTTTCACGCTCACAGCCTTGGTTTGTCTCCCCTGTCCAGGAGTGAAATGAAGCGCTGGATGATTTCGCTGGCCCCAAACCGGAGAACCAAATTTGTTTCATTTACATCCAGACTTGTTGGTAAGAGACACAGCATGGGAGCTGGGAGCTCTTCACCCCTACCCCAGGGCTCCTTATTCTGCCTGATCTCAGTGCAGCCACATATCTGGGACCTTTGCCAAAGCTGAACCCTCTCCCTGGGCTCCCCTCATTTTCCACCATCAATACCTGCTTGCCTCTGGGCCTGGCCCTGATCTCACCCCTCTTCCAACCTGGGCTGGGGTGCACCAGCACCCTCCCTCCCATCCAGGCTGCCCATGGCTGGCACTGTGGTGGTGACATGAACCCGACTCCTTTCCCAAGAGATGCTTCCCCCGGCCCTGTGGCTGTGGCACTCCCTGGCTTCCCCAGGGTCCTAGCTAGATCAGAGACCACGTGCAGAGCTCATGGGCTACACCCAAGCGGTGCTGTCATTCAAGGGTTTCCATCCCAGTCCATCCCTTACTCTTACCCTGTTCCTTGGCAGACTGCCCACAAATCCAGTGTGTCCACCCATATGTGGCCCAGCAGCCTGATGAGCTCTCCTTAGAACTGGCTGATGTCCTCAACATCCTGGACAAGACAGATGACGGTACAGGGGATGGGATGGGGATGGGCTTCGCTCCAGGCAGGCAGCTGCTAGTCTCTCTCCAGCCAGGGAGAGACTGGCATCAATGTCACAGCCAGAGAAGGAAGTTACTGCCTTCTCCTCATAGCCAATCCAAGTTGCCTAAGCTATGGCAACACTGGCACAGCTGTCCCAGCAGCAGCTGTGGGCCATGGTAGCTGGCACAGCCACCCCAGATATAACCCAGTGCTGTTCTTCATGATGGTTCACAGGCACGTGGTCCTGCTCTCTGGGGCAACTCTTACAGCTGGTGGTCTCAGTCACATTGGGTGTCTGCTGGGGACCACTCTTGTGGCCCCAGGGGCAGCAGAGGGCACTTGGTGGCAGCAGTGCCTGCTTTCTGCTGGCATCCCTTGAGCCACTTGTTCTCACACAACGCTGCTCAGGTGAGCAGGTCTCCTTGCTGGATGGACAACCTGGGTCTTCTACTCCAGCAAAAGCCTCTGTGTAGCTTCCAGAAAGCTCTGCCAGCTCCAATAGCTCTTTCCAGCACAATTGTCCCAGTGCAGAAGCAAGTGCCAGTCCTTCCCCACTTATGCCTGTTTCTGTCTATGCTCAGGCTGGATATTTGGGGAACGTCTTCATGACCAGGAGAGGGGCTGGTTCCCCAGTTCTATGGGGGAGGAGATCCTGAACCCCAAAATCCGAGCCCAGAACCTGAAGGAGTGTTTCCGAGTGCACAAGTCAGATGACAGTCAGAGAAGGAAACTGGGCAGCAGAAACCGCCAATGACTGCCGGCATCCCCAAGCATCTGGAGTGCCTCAGAGGGGCAGGAGACAGAGGCTGCCAGCTGGGAGGAGGTGGCAGCTGTTGGACACCATGGGGGGACCTGGTGCACCAGACGAGGCACACACACCTATGAACAAACAGACTGTTGTTCCTAGGCCCTCTGGAAGCACTGGTCCTTTCCTGGAGATCAGTGCTTTAAACTGTATAATAATCAACCCTTTTCCAAGTGTTCTGTAAAGCCCCAAAGAGCACGAGCTCAATGGATGCTGCCTGAAGGCCACTGGGTGCTGGCCAGATGAGCCACATGTGCTGGCTGGGGATGGTCAGGCTGCTTAGGAAAGGCAGTAGCCACAAACCAGTCTGAGCACTAACAGCTCATTGCTACCGTCCAAATCTGGAGTACTCTGAACACAGCATCTCACAGGGGTAGAACTGAGGTCAAGGAGCAGTCTCGCTGTCTCTCAGAGCTCACTGACAATAGGCTGAGGTGAGCTCCAGGAACTCCACCACCCTAGTCCTGCTGTGAAGCTGCTGGGCTCATTCCCACAGGCAGACCCTCGATCTGCTTCCAGTCAAAAGCTCTGCAGTGCTCCACACCCAGCTCTGCTCCAGCAGCAGCCCATCCTTGCCAGCCCTGACCCACATCTCTTGCCTGCCTGACAGCCTCGAAGTATATCTGGGCCCTGCCCCCTGGCTCAGCCCCCTCTTCCACAGCCAGCCTCCTTCTGCAGGGCCACCACAGAAGCTCAGCATCGTGGCCTTTCCTGGTTGATCTTGCACTTGTGGTCCTAGCTACTCTCTGCTGCCGAGGCCAGAGCAGGGGTAGCTGTGCCTGCGTCATCTTGCACACCACACAAACCACGGGAGCACCAGCAGCCTGGGCTGCCATGGAGCAAGGCAAGTGACCCCTACCTGGGAGCTGCTGTCCTGCATGATCTGGGAGGCCTAGCAACTGCTGCCTGCATGCTTGTAACCCACCCCCACCAGCCTCCCTCTACAGGCTCACCTCTGTGTACGTGTGCAAGTCCTGTGGCCAGCAGAGCCAGCTCATCACTCCTTCCAGCTGTGGCACTGAGCAGCGCAGGAAGCCCCAGGCCCAGCACTGAGAGCAGCGTGGGAGGCAGACCCACGGCAGCCACCTCTTGTTCAACAGTGTCACACGTGGTTGAGCTCAAGCTGTGGCCAGTGTCCACTAGGAAAATCAATTATTTGGCACCTTTCTGTAATTGCAAAGGATTGTCTTCCAGGTGCCATGGCCTGAGCTGATATATGCTCTGGCTGTGCCATGGTTCTGCTCTGAAAGGGAACGGAAAGCAGCTGCCACTGGAGCCACACAGCAACCGTGGGCACAGACAGCCATGCCAGCAGGAGCATGGGGAGGAAGCAAGGTGCTGGCAAGCTCTGAAGGGAGGCTCTGGAGCTGCTTTTTGGACCACATGGGGTGTGCAGTGTGAGGCTGAACACAGCTGAGGTGGGTTCCAGGGCTGTCCCTACTGACAGCATAGCCCTGGGACAGTCAGGCCAGAGCCAGCCCCCATGACCAAAGTGGTAGGAGCCACAGCACTGAAGGGGAAGAGAAGGCATTCTTCACTCAGGCCCAGATCTATGCCACCATATTAGAATGTGACAACAGCCAGCAGGGCTGTGCTGCCCTGGCCACTTGTGGCAAGTTCACACTAGCCAGAAGTTCCCAGTCACTGCCCAGCTCCAGAGCTGGGCCAGGAAGGACTTGCAGCCTCCAGTCTGGTGCATTGGGCAGATTTAAGGGAGACACCCCAAGCCCCATCCCCCCAGCAGCACCCCACAGTCAGCTTTCTGAGACAACTAGACCTCCAGCTCAGGATCCAAACCTTGCAACAGCCACAAATTTACTAGTGAAAACCCCAGAGGGGCTCCAGTTCTAGGAATTCCTTAAAATTACATGAGAAATCCCCACATCCCACATAATCCAGCTTTGCAGCCTAGCAGCCAGCCCAGTCCAGCCCCGGCCCTGCAGCCCCACAAGCCTGCCTGGCATGTTTCTCACAGCACCGAAATGCTCTCTTGCTCATCAGATGTTTCACCAGTTCCCCAGTGCCAAGATGCCAGTTCCTCATTGCACTTCTCCAGGGAGAGGGGCTCAGTGCTGCTGTGCCCTGTCCTATCACTCACCACCAAGCCCTGGGATTGCTCCAGCCCCCTCCTGCTCTGTTGTGATTCCACAGGACTCCAGGCCCCAGGCACAGGCTGTGCCATTTTCAGGTGCCGAGTGGCACCCAGTGTTATTTCCTCAGACCCAGCCCTGCACGCCTTCATCTCAGTGGTCTCCAGTGTTGTACAGGCCCAGGCCTGGGGCCCATGAGCACAGGCTGGAGCCTCCCAGCCCTTGCCAGGCTGCCTCAGCAAACTGAGGGGAACAACTTCTTGTCTCGTTTTTCCGTGTGATAAAATGTAGCTGAGCAAGCCAGCACCAAAACACGTGTGTGTCTCCTTCCTCCCCCCTGACTGAACAAGTCTCCTTCTCAGATCTCTCTGGTGCAAATGGCCCCAATGCAGTGGGTGAAAATGGGGCTGCACATGAACTTGGTGTGGCTTACATCCATGAACAACCCTTCCCTAGGAAGCTGTGCAGGGTGATGCCCAACACTGTTAGCATCCATCAGACTAGATCCAGAAGGGCCTCCCAGCTCAAAGCCATGCACTGCCACAGGCTCCTCTCTTGAGTGGGGCTGACAGGCCCTGCCAGGTCTGTGTCACCCAGACGCTACACACACACCACGGGCGATGAGCACTCGGTGCAGCCTGGCTGCCCAGCACAGGGGCTGCAGTGCTTTTCCTGTATCCGTGGCACCATTTCTCCCAGGGCCCCAGCAGACAGATCAAGAACAGTTGAGGGCTGGAGACAGGCTGGTTGTGTAACAGAAAAATCTTTTATTGAGCTCAGGAGGCAGAGAACTTTCTCAATGTGATGATGACCAAGGCAACAAGCACAGATGTACCCAGGAGGGAGGCAATGACAATGGCACCAATAGCTCCAGGCCCCAGCGAGCCTGCTGGGACAGAGAACAAGGCATGAGGTCAGCAGAGGCAGTGGGGCACAGATGGGAAGGGGTGCAAGGATCACCCCACACCCAGCATGTCCCCGGGCATCAGGCCACACTCCTGTCCTGGAGCTCCCTGCACTGGCCATGTCCCATGTCCTCATGCAGCCCAGGCGTGGTCATGTGCACCTTTGGGCAGGGGGCTGTAGCCAGCCACCACCACCTCAGCCAGATCCTAGTGACAAGGACAGCTGCCACAAAGGGGGTCGGTGGTGCCCAGCTTTCCTGCTACCACCCACACTGGGAGAGTTGCTTTGCTTCTGGCAGGACCACATCCCAGCGGGTGCTTGCTGTCAGTCAGGAGCCATGAGCCAGGAAAGACACTCATGCTCCCTGTTCAGGGAGCTCCAGGCCCACTCTCTCCTGGAGAGCCATACCTGCACTCAGGGCAGTTTTCTTTTCAGGGCAGGTTCCTGCCATGGCAGATCATGGGGCAGGAAGAAGGGTCTTGCAGCAATCTTGGGGCTGGCAAGAGCTCCACAAGCAGAGGCTTCGCAGCAGAGAAATTTCCACGAGTAAGCAATACAGGCAACCCTCCCCCTCCCCAGCAGTGTGGCTTTAACCCGTCCCGGGAGGTGTCAAGCCCACAGGGAGCAAATCCACCGTGAGGCTGCCGCGAGAGTGAGCCGCGGGCAGTCCCTCTCGCCGCCACTCACCGTCCCCGGCATCCAGGCGGTGCAGGTGGGTGGTGTCCTCGGGCTCCAGCTCAGAGGTGTACGGGGGGGAAGGCAGTGGCGTCCGACAGCCGGGCGGTGGTGGCGGCAGCGTCGAAGGGATCAGCTCCGGAGGGCAGCTCGGGCGGCTCGTTCCAGAGGGTGGGGACCGGGCCCTGCGGGTACTCTGCTGAAAGACAAGCACCCACGGGCATGGGGGGCCCGCTCAGGCTACTAGTGACACCCAGAGCTCAGCAGTTCCCTGGGCTCCAGCTGTCTGCCAGGTGCCCCCCCGGGGTGAATGAAGGGTGACCCGAGGGCTAAGAACCCCTGTATGACAGAGCCCTCCTCTGAGGGGGCACCACCTCTGCTTAACAGCCATACCCAGAGCAGCCAAAGGCAATGCTTTTGTAGCAACCTAGCGCACACAGCACACTTGGGACAACACAGAGTCCCCAACACCCTGCAACCTCTGCTCGCACACAAACAGGCCCCACAGGAACAACCACAGCTGATTTGCTTGTGGATGCCCTTGGGGCTGTGAAGGGCTGTCACACTGCCAACAGACAGATGCCACCCGGCCACCTGTGCTGGCCAAATTCACAGCCTCTCAGGGTCCTTATGTCCTGCACCACTAGCCTGTGCAGTGCAGGATGCCCGAGGTGCTGCCACAGCTCAGGACATGGCTCCCCCATACAGGACCCCAGAGCCTCAACTTCCCCCTGCTGCACCCCTGCCATATCGGGGAGATGAAAGCCTGGCTGGCCTCTGTGTGTCTCCTGTTATTCCTTCCTGCCGTGGGTTAGAGACCAAGCCAGAGAGCCCTCCCTGTCTGTGTGTGGCTCACTGAGCACTCCCTGTCAATGCCCAGCTTTGTTCAGGTGGGCCCTGGCGGGAGCAGGAAACATTCCACATCTCCGGGCTGAAACCGCTGGGAATGTTGCACTGGGATGGGGAAAAAAGCAGGGGGAGAAAAACGAACAGCATCCACTGCCAGGGCCCACCTGAACTGACACAATGTTATCAGGACTGGGAAAGAGGGAGTCAGAAGAGCTGGAGCAAGCAGCCTGGGCTCCCTGGGGCAAGGCACAGAGGTATCTCCAGGCACCCCAACCCTGGCACGTGAACCTTGGTGTACTGGGGCACTTGAAGACTTGTCCCAGGCTCTGTAGCCCAGGAAGAGAGGTGGTAGTAGCACATCTTGGCAGTGCCAGCCCCAGCTTTAAGTGCCTGGAGCCTTCCTTGCCTCCTGCAGACAGAAGGCACTGTGGGTAGAGAGCAAAGAATCCTCACGAATGGGCTCCACCACTCTTTGTTCTCCCTTAAGATCTCTCCCTGGAACAGGAGGGCCAAAACACTCACTTCTCCTGCCTGTACAAACCCACTGAGAACTTAGTGCAGGGCTTGCATCGAAGAATAGCTCCCACCATCCCCAGAGCTATTCCAAGCTGCCCACAATCTTGGGAACACAACAAAGTTCTAGACTAGTTTTGAAAGCTCTTTCTATGGGCTGAAAAGCTGCAGGGTTTAAGCGAGACAGCTGCTAGGTTTAACTCTGGCCCCATGAGCATTGACAGAGACAAGTCAGTCCCCAGTGTGCAGCCTGTGCCAGTTAGATCCAGGCAGGGACACCCAGCCAAAGCTGGGTATAGCAGAGAACACCGTGTCCTCACACAGTTGGTACATCCATGGTCTCTGCACTAGAGGCAGCATCTCGGCTCCCCTGTACAAGCACACAGAGGTTTGTGTTCCATGAGGGCTCCCCACAAACACCTGAGCCTTTGCAGGGCCCTTCCCAACCTGTGCTGCAAAACCAACTAGCAGAGCTGAAGACTCATAATCCCATTCCGTGGCTCTTCCACAAAGTGCCATTTCCATTGGACATCTCTACTTTAAATCCTGTGGTTTCACTGCCAGAGGATGGAACAGAGTAAATAGAGAATTCAGGGAGCAAATGTAGTTAATGCAGGAGAGAAATCGAGCAGAGCTGGGCTGTTTAGCTGGCAACAGTGGCATGGAGAAGTTGTTGGTTTAGGAACAGACCAAACATACAGAATGCTTTGGAAGCCCTGGTTCTAGGCTGCTTTTGTAAGGGAGAAGCTCCACACAGAAGAGCCACACTCCAGCTGTGACCTTCCTGACTCTGTCAACACTCCCGGGACCAGAACCAACGCTGCCACTGTCCCCACCTGGCAGAGGAATGCAGTGCTGGGAGGAAAGCATTGCTTCCTTTCCCCCCAAATTTTTTTTTTCTCTCCAGAGCTTGGGCATATGCCTTGTGTGTGACTAGGGATTGGTGCTAGCTCAGATGATCTTTAACAGATGCAGGCACCATCCAGGGACACTGTATGACCTGGGCTGGGGCTTCCCAATCCCCACTCTCAAAGGGATGAGGAGGGAGCACTATCTCTTTGAACCACAGTGCGAAGGTCCCACAGGTGCCACTAGACCCAGAAGTGCTAGTAAGTCCCTCCAGTTCTTGGTGCATCTAACTCCTGAAAAATTTATTGCAGCTCTCTTTAAGCAGGGCACAGAGCTTATTTTTGATAGCCAAATACAGAGGGAACAGTCTAATTTGTTTATGATCTCTGTGATTTTGTAAAAACTTGGATGGTTGTTGGATATATATTTTGTTAATTCCCCTCATCTGACTGACATGTGCTTTCCGTTTGCCCACACAGAAAGGGCCAAGTGTGCTAAACATGCATCTGCTGTCGGGAGTTCTTGTGGTTTTACCCTAACAGCACTTCAGCCCAGGGAAACACAACCCCTTTCAGTCAGGTCTAGTGCCTCAGGAACAGTTGTGAGCTGAGGAGACAGCAGCCAATTCCTGCACATGCACTGAGTGAAATACCTACAGCTGAACCTCCCCAGGAGCCAGGGCTTGATACTGGTCCTGCCCCCTCAACGCTGCTGGAGCAGGTGACGAGGGCCTTGCCACAGGGGCACACAGAGTGGGGGAACACAAAACAAGAGGCAGGTTCCTCCAGAGCCCATTGCTGCAGCTTAGGAGAACATCTGCTCATAACCAGCACTGTTTTCTCCATGGATCTCCTTTGATTTTCCCTCCTAACCCAAAAGCTCATGTCCTCACATGCCTCCACTCCTGCCAGCTGAGAAGCCCAAGCACTCATCCAACTATTCTCCTGCATCCAGCAGGTTTCTTTAACATGCAGAAGTGTCACACTTGCTTCCCTGACAGTTGCAGTGAGTGTCAGCCACACTGCCACTAGCTGGGAGTGGCAGATCTCTAATGGAGCCACATCAAATGGCACAATCCCATTTCAGTCCCCTGGCAAAGGCAAGAAAAGCAATGGGAAGGACAGAATTTATGTCAGGTACCAAAACCCAACACATACATACTATTAGTAAGGTCTCGTGTCTGCAAGTGAGACACACGGGCCTTTTCCAGTCACCTGTTAGACAGAATCTGGAGAGTCTCTGTGTACAGGCAGGGGACCCAGTTCAGGACATTAAGTTCTCTGCTCTGCTGCCGATGTTTTGGATGACCACCACAAGTCCTGCTCCTCCCAGGCTCAGTTTCTCTGTGCATGAGCAGGAGACCAGGATCTAAATACAATCAACAGGAAAAGCAGCACCAGAGTGGCCAGGCCACACTGCCTGCCCTCACTGTCACTGTCATCCTAACTGGGACAAGGAGGACATGGCCTGTGAACTTCAGCAAATGCCTCAATGACAGCTCTGGACCCAGCAGCAGCCCTTCCCAGGGAAAGGGCAAGTTGCAGGGAAGCTCCATGGCCGTGGGGCAAGAAACAGCATTTTTAACTTGGAAACCAACACCCAAACACACTGCCATCTTCAGGAAGGAAGTGCAACCAAGAGATGGAAACTAAATATCAAAGGTAAGGTAGTGCATGGCTTTCCTGTTCACCCAAGAACTTCATAGAAATAAAGAACTAGCAAGAAACACTCTCAAAATACAGCATCCATCGCAAGACCAGATGTTTAATGTCTGGGAGAGAGCCATACCTTAGCTGTGCTGCCATCAGTCTCAGGATGAATCCTACCTCTAGAAAACCCCCGTGGTGCACTCACATGGTCTGCTTGCCCTGGAGGGATTGGCCAGGGGCAGCCAGGGGCACATGGAGGGACTGCCAGGCTGCTGAGGCACACGAGTGACCCACCACTGCTGAGGCTCTGTGCCTCAGTGCTGCCTGTTCGGGAGGGAGGGAAGTCTCTAGCCCCTAGCACAAATAAGCTCTTCCACAGCATTAGCCCTGTCTCAGCACTGAAGCACAAGCTGAGGGCAACTGTTGCTTTCAGACTAACACAAAAAAGCCTTCTCATGAAAAGCACAGTTGGAGAACACTTAGGAGAAAGACATGCAATAATCTTATTGGAGTTTTACTGGAGATGGAACTGGATGAAATGGACTAAAATTATTAGAGTGTTTTGCAGAAGGCCAGGTGGATGATGGCAGTTCTTCTTTCCCACATGTTAACACTACAAATTGTCTTATTTTAGGGAAATCTCTTTGGTGCACAGTGTCTTCTCCCTCTCCCCAGAACAGGTCAGTTATAACTGAGGTAAGGAAACTGGAAGAAGATCTCAATTACCATAAGGAAATACACGATGAGTTTTCCAAGTGATGCAGGGGCCAGTGCGACTCCAGACACACAGGCTGTATGGAGATCTAGAGGAGATGATGGCAAATGCAACTTGACAAAACCGCTATTTCCATGCTCAGAAAGAAGAAGGTAGGGTGAGCTGTCAGCACAGTGACACGGTAGCCAGTGCCCCAGGTACTCGGTGACTGAAAGAGTCTCTACAAGTGACAGCCCTGGGGGAAGCCAACCAAATCTGAAGGAACCAGACCCATCTGAAGGAACCAGACCCTCCCCACAGGCTGACTGCAAAACCTTAAGGCACACAGATGTGGCCATGTCACATCACTGTCCCTGGAGGTTACTTGTCAGTGGCCAATACCCTTCCTCACACAAGCTGGCTTCAGCATCTCATTGTCCTTACTCCACCCCCAACCTAGCTCCTTATTCAGCACTTGATACCAGTGTCAGGTATTTATAAGGAGTATTGGAGCAGACCAAGGTTGAGTAATGGCTTACGAAGTCCTGGTTTAAGTCTGGACAGATCTGAACAGATGGGAAAAACCCATCTTTTCCTGAAATTTGCCAAACAGAACCTATTTATTGCTATCCATGTTCTAGTACTTAAATCTTAAAAAACTTCCTAATAATCTTTTATTTCCTTACAGTTGAAAACAAATACAAACAAGCTGCTACACAAATATGTCCTTGGTGAACGTGCGTTCCTGTATCTTTTCCTTTAACACGTGTGCTCTGCTGCTTTTTCCCGCCCCCAAGGCTCATTCTGATGTGCTACTGCATTATAACGTATTTCCATATTAACTCAAAACAAGCTCATCAGCCCACATGTGAGTTTAAATACCAAATATACACATGATTCAGAAGCCAACACCTTGCAAAGGCTTTGTAATAACTTCTATCTTACTTGGAGCTTCAATTCCATTATAGGAATTGAAACTGAGTTTGGCTGATAGGAAAAAAAATAAATTCAGCTTTTCACAATCCTCCTGTGCTCTAGGCCTATGTGCCACTTGGGTTTGGAGAAAAAGGAAGTACAAAGGCCTAGGTTTGTCACAGGTCCTTGAGCTGGCCATTTCCTGTTGCACCCAGATGATGTAGACAAAGGTGGTTAAAGATGTGCTTGACTGCTTCCCCATCTTTGACAAAAGGGATGTTGGAAAGAGCTCAATAATTTAGAGAAGTTTACACTTTGAACAGCTGAAAAGCCTTGACCATGCTGTCCAGGGGAAGCAGCCATCAGGGAGATGAGACTCATCCTGGACCTGGGTCTGCATAGCCAGCACCAGCTGCAGCCCTCTCCAAGGCAGAGCCTGCTCCTGGAGGGCTCTGCTGGGGAGAGTCAGAAGTGCTGAGATGAAAGGGCAGGGGCTGGTGAACTCCGAGGCCAGCTAGGGGCTGTCCAGCCCCAGGTGGCCACAGCAGGCACAGGGCCAGGGCAGGGCTGAAAGGAAGCCTTCATGAGGAGCACAAAGGGCAGCCTGTGGCAGGCAAGGCCAGGAGCTCCTGTGTGCAGCAACGCAGAGCTGCAGTTCTGATGGATGCTAAATAAACTTCTTCACAGAAAGGCAGGGCTCTGTGTGTGTGTGCTGAGACCAGAGGGCTGTGTGCCATTCCCCGCTTTGTCTGCACTAGGCAAGAACTTTCCTTTTCTATTGGGGTAAAAGGCAGAAAAAGTTCCACTGTTCCTCAAAGCACCTGTAGTGGGGGCAGGAACTCTCCATGTCTAATACAGTGGAGAATCATTCTGTTCCTAGGATGGCTTACTGTCCAGGAGGGTTCCTCTGAAGGAAGAGGAAACAACCTGTTAGAGGCCTGAAGTCTCTGAAAAACTGCAGAGAAAGCAGTGAGTCTCTCCTACACCCCAAGATCTGAATGTTGCATTCCCCAGTACAAAGCCCTTCAAGCCTCACTGCACGAGCACAACTCACCCAGTAACAGGATCAAGTAAACTTGGGAGTGTGTCACAGGAGCAAAATGATACAGGGAGGCAGCACCAGGCACAAAACACAGCTGCAATGCCAGAGCAAGCACATGGAGAAGCTGGCAAGGAGGGGGAGCAGAGCAAATGCACCAAACATTGGAAATATAAAATAGCATACAAGAGATCCCAGCTTGGAGAGGAAGCGGATTGAATTCTCACTGGAAATGAATCACTTCCTGCAGAGTGAAATACTGCTAATGATTAAGAAAAGACCTTACCTGGTATGGGGGAAGAGCATGGTCAATGCTTCTGCAAGCAAGAACAAGGCACAAATTGAAACTGTGCTCAAATGATTAATGTTCCACTGTACAAAAAAAGTTCATGGTTTGAGAAGGAAAGTATCCACTTTATAGTACTCATTTCTTAGTTACTTTGAAGGTTTCCCAGCAAGAAGGTTGTCCTAGGAGAGAATACCAGCAGCACTAATTCTGCTCCTGGACCCACAGATGTTCCAGCTAGGCACAGCAGTAAATTCCCCATCCCAGAGGAAAGCTCCTTTTAAAAGTAATTTCATAATTTGATCTGCTAGACAGCTGGCCAGGATCTTCCTGTGAGGCAAGATGCTCAGAAGAAATTTGGAGAGAACAGCAAAACAATGTTGCTCCAGGTCTTGGATTGGAAGGCAGGACAGACAGGAATTCAGGAAAACAAATGCCATGCTCCTGCCTGTTATCTTGGCTCCAGCCATCTCTTCAGCCTCACCTCCACTGCATGAAGGGCTTTGAGGGGAGCAATTCCCCATAGCAATTTCCACCTGTACACTCAGAGCCTATCAGCGCAGTGAGTTTGGAAGTCAGTTTTTCCCCAGCTGTAAAACCCACCTCAGACCTGCAGCCTTTGAAGCTGCCTGTCCCCTTGGGTCCCTGCAGCCAGCACAGCTCTGCTGAAGGCAGGAGCAGATAAGGCTGAAATTTATAACAATCCCCAGAAAAAGCGCCTTACACAGCAGGCATCTCTCCCATTCTTCTCCCCATCACCTCACTGAATGCAAGTCAGAGCCAGGCACCTTCCCAGCACTGCCTTGGTGCCCCAGCTCCAGAGTGACCCCATAAGGATGTGCACCTTGGCTTTGGACTGAGGTTTTCATGGACACTTTACTATTTCTGCCTAAAGCAGCTGTTGTGCTCTGCTGTAGTAGAGAGCACAGAAGGAAGCAGGAATTGGCACACATGCTTTAGCCAAAGAAAAATGTTTCTTTCCGTAAGTGTAACTTCTACCTGCCATTAAAAGCCGAGGGACAGCCTGTCCCATCAGCTGCTCAGAGGTTTTCCATCTCCTGCTGACTGATGCATCCACTGACCCTTAGCCGCCAACACTCATACATGTGCTACTGCTGTTCTGCTTAGGAAAAATTACAACAGATTTTCTCCACTGAAAATATAATCTTGCTCATCAGCAGCCACCAAAGCTAGTTTCCATTAATCAATTATAATTCAATACATATTTAGAGATGTTTTCAGGGAAGGGAGAAGAGAGAGAGGCAGTCTAGTAAAGGCTCTCCCATGCTTTTGGGCTTTAAATGCAAACAAAGCTCCTTACCTGCCAGCACAGCAGGGACCAGGATGCTGCACAGCATTAGCAGAACCAGGCGAAGGACTCTGTGGTGGAGCATGGCTTCCCTCAGGAAAAGCGTCAGCAGGAATCCTTAAAACTCTTCAAAGCACAAAACAACTCAGAAATTTCACTGGTATAATAAAAATTTTGTCAAGTTTAAAAAAAAAAAAAAGTCCTTCACAAGAGCAAGTGTGTAGAGAGTGCAAAGCCCAGCAGAGCCTCCCTCACTCTGGCGAGAACGCACCTCCTCCCAAAGGCAGCTCCACCCTCCCAAACTTGTGCCTAAAACCCCATAGGCAGCCAAGCAGAGATATCAGGACCCTGCCAGGCCACTGCACACATGAGCAGTTGTTGGTGAGCCCTTCCCAGAGGCCACCAGGATGCTCCTGGAATGCCTTCCCTCAGGCTGGCCATCCCAAGGCACAGGAAATAACAGAAGACGTTGGGGCAGCTCACCCTGAGACCGAGCAGCCCATTTGAGGGCTCTGCTCTCCCTCACTGTGCAGGGTGGCAGAGCACTGCACGGTGGGGACAGCAAAGAACAAGGGCCTCAATCTTCTAAGGCTAAAATGCTCTGACACAGAGCCAGAGCAGCTCCATGGCATCCTTGTTCCGGGGTGGAATACTTACAGAGCTGGCCTGGGAGCCGTGGGTGGTCTCAGAACTGCAGTCAAAGTCTCCAAGTGTTCCAGGAGAGTCACCTTTGGCAGGCAAGGCCAGCATCCTCCTTGGATCCCAACTGCTTGGACATCACCTCCTCCCACCAGCCTCTGCCACTCCATCCGTGCCCACCTTGGGGGCTCATGACAGTTCACAGCACAGAAAACCCAGGTTTGTTCCAAATCACATTTGCAGCAGCAAAAACTGGGGAAAGGATGGGGTGTATAAAAAGGGGAACACTCCAGCTGATTGTCACAGAAGAAATTTCATTAGTATTTTGGAGCTGATAGGATGATGAATACTTCATGGTTTCCCATCATGTAATGAATACATAAACATCACCAATGTCAGTTCTTTATGCTCTGAAAATACAACACAAATAGTTTTGTCTTAAATTTCAGATTCAGATTTTTCTGCTGAGAGATCATTTTGCCTTTTGGAGCCCCTATTTCCCCCTTCCCTACTGATCCAAATGACTCTTGCTACAGAAAAGGGCCCTGTCACAGAAGGTGACAAGGCAGTCACCTGAGCACACAATCTGCTCATGCCACCACCTTCCCTTCGTACTAAACACAGAAACCAGAGTATTTCAGTATTAAGAACAGTGTATCTTCCCCACTGGTCCATTATCTACAAACTCTCATGAGCCAAGTGAGGTCCTCAAGGTGTGACAAATTATTGCACAGTTTTGCTGCTTGCATTTCTGTATTTTCATTTAGCAATTGAGGAGTTGGTCCTTTCCTGCTTCCCAGCTGAGCTGGAAACTAACAGGGTTTTTTTGTGTATTTGCAACAGGGTATAGAGCAGTCCAAAATTAGCTTGCAGAAATTAGATCATACCACTAAAAAAACAGAAAGCACTTACGAACCACACGCCTTATATGCTAAAAGAAGATGATATTAAAACAAAGTCAGGTTATCAGCATAAGCACAAACTGTTCTCTCAGACATCAGCTAAACATCACGCAAGGCTACTGTGTAAGATAGGCCTCACTCAGCACACTTATTTTCCATGGTCATGGGAATGGCAGGACATTTATCATCACCTTTTACTGGGATTTTCCACACAAAAAACAAGTAGAAAAAAAAGGAAAGTAAAAAGGGAAACCTACATGGTGTCCCTGTGGACCTTAGGCTGAGGGGTGAAAGAAAACCTCATTTAGGGCAGTGCATTGGAGTGCATGGGGTGGGCACTGACTAGCAAAGGAGGCTCCGTGGCTGAGTGTTTGTGTTAAGAGCAAACGGGCCATGGCTTGATCCCCCTTGCATAAACAGCACCAGCATGAATGCACGCATTTCTCTACAGACAGCAGAGAAAAATTAAAGCTTTCTTGTTAGAAAATTTCCAAACTCAACTTACTGATGTTTATTTGAACTCTAAAATTATCAAGTAGAAAAACCAACCAGAATTCCTCACCAGGGAAGAAATAAAGCAGCAGCTGTTGTTCCACATCCTGTGTATTTGCTTGTTGTTTCTTGATGAAAACTGATGCAAGTTGAGTTTCGGGTGAGTTTTAGCACCAGGAATTATCTCAAAACTCAGCTTTGACAAAAGCAAGCAGAAAGTTTTCTCTCAGATATAATACAACCAGGTTTTATTTAAGTTCTCTCTTTTTCCCCCCCACACTGGCAAAAGTTCAGAGGGAGTTTAAAGTTTTGTAAACATTTTAACTACCCCTCTTCCCCCTTTTATGAATTTACAAAGCAAAAGAGACAGGGAGACCAGATTTGCAACAGTTCCAAGTCTCTCCATGCTATTGGATCCAAAAATTATATACAAGTCTGCAGCAGTCTCTGTATAGTTACTGTACATGTTTGGGGACAGAGGGAAGAGAGAGGAGGAGGAGGGGAAGGTGACCCCAAAAAATGAATAAATCCAAACAAAATAAAATCCAAAGCCAAACTGCTCTTGAGCAACTCAAACTGTTTTCTTTAGGCAGTGATGACAGAAAAACAGACACCTTTATACAACTCCACCAAAACTGCAGTGTATCTCCCTTCTCAGGTTACACCCCTCTGGGGACGGGAGATGGGACCAGGGGGTTCAAACTAAGTGCATTTGGCAGTTTCCTTCTCTGTCATTTGTGGTGTGTGTGTAGGGGGTGGTTGGATGGGTAGGTGGAGCAGGTTAGGTGGTGTTAATCTTTTGGTGAGAGAGGAAGGTTATGATTCCATAAGCAATTAGAGGTTATGGATCCCAGTGAAGGTGCGTGAAGTACTTTTAAGGTGTAGAAGATAAGCAGGGCCATCATTGCACAAAGCTTCATCCTCCAGTGTCTCTCTCCAGGACAAAAGGGCATCTCTGCTTGATACCTAAGCACTGCCTCAAGTGACAGCCAGCTGGGGCTGCTGGCACATCTCTGAAAGCCAGGGTCCACCCACTCCAGAGACTATAGATCCACACTAAAGATCCCACTGTCTCTTAAACGAGACAAATTTGCAGGAAAAGAGCTCAAAATAAACTGGTCCTAACCCTCTGAAGGTAGCATTTAAGGGGTAAATTCAACCTGAAAGAAGAGATGCCACTCCCCCTTTTCCAGAGCAGAAGTCCCCACTTGTCCAGGAAAGCTGGAGAATGCCGACAGGAACTCCAGCAGCTTCAGCATCACCACCTAATGAAGACAGACTTGAGCTTTCCCTCCAAAAATAATGTGCTGAGAAGGGCTGGCAGGGGGTGTGCAACTTCAAACCAACCCAAGCTAAACTGTGCCCGCTACTGCCCCTCTCCTGTTGCCAGTTCTAAGGGTAGCTTATGACTGCAACTCCTGGCCAGGAGAGCACCTCTTGCCCTGATGGAGCAGCCAAGTCAGTATCTGTGTGGCATTTTGGTTTTGACCAACATCTGTTAACCACAAGCTCTCCTTAAATCTCTTTCTCACTCTCCATATTGACTGCATGTGTTGGATGTGGTAAGAGTAACCAGGAGAAGGAAGCAATGCTTTGCAGAATCCCAACTGATTTTTTTTCCAGGTATGTCAGCAGAATGAATCACAGCACAGTGAAAGCTTGCTACCCAATTCAGCCTTGTTGTGAACAAAGCCTAACTCCCACCCTCCTGGGACTCTGAACAAAGTCCACTGGAGTGGGCTGAGAGTAGGACCAATGCCTGTGCAGTCCTGGGCAGAATGGGTTTGCTGGGGCCAGAGGAAGCAGCCTGAGATGATTGATCCTGTGATTCACTGCGAGGCAAAGAACAACACAAGGTGGAGAGTACGGTGTCCAAACAGAGAATCCATGGTTAACAGATGCAGGAAAAGCCAGTTGATTTGCACATGCTCAGTAGTCTTCCAAAGTCTCTATTTCTCCCATATTGAGCCGCTCTGATGAAGCATTCACTGAAAACCCTGTAAACCAAGAAAGACTGGTGTTAAAAATCTGGATTGCATACTGTACTTGGTACAAAAAAAATCTGTTAAGTGCAGTAGCACCTGTAAGAGAAAATGAATCTAGGGGTATATCAGTAAGGCTACAGATGCAGTCACCCAAACTGTTTGATTTTTTTTTTTCCTCAACAAACTAAAGATAGTCAACTGTGTGTTTAGATAAGCACCACCTGGTCTTTAAAACTAGATCAGAAAACTGTTTTCAAGTTCCATTTAAAAGATGTCACCTGCACAGCCAGTACAAGGCACATCTACATGTGGTGGCAATGTGGCTCTGCAACATCTTGAAAGGGAACGTGCTTAAGTCAACTGGGTCTTGGAAGTGGCTGTCAACACCATACTTACATGGTCTGAGAGGCAGAACTGGCCATTCTGAGAACTTGGAATCCACATGTGGAATCATGCTCCAATGCTTCAGGAGTTGTGAGCAATTTCACCCTTTACTTTAAAGTCTCAATGCATGTACCTATGAACTCTAGTAGCAATTACATCTATTTTCATGCTTTTGTACTTCCATCTCAGAAGTATAACATGAAAATGTACAAAGTTACCCAGGGCCATGCAGGTGGCTCAAGATGCATGCAAAATTCTACCCAACCTTTTAGCCTTATGTGCTGAGGACATGATGAACATGAGAAAAGTGTCAAAAAGATCCTTTCAACAAGGAAACAAATCCAATACACGAAATGCAGCTTTCCTGCTGAAATTCCATTTTTAAGGCTGTACCAACCTCATCTGGAGCATGAGAAAAGGTGAAGTTTTCCTGTGTAAGGCTACTAAACACAAAGCTTCAGTGTCTTGAGAGTGCTACACTGGTTTGCTCTGTGCTAGACAACCAACTGCTTTGCACTCATCTTCGAGAGACAGGAAATGCTCTGTTCAGTAGGTTTAGGAAAATTGTTCTGGCTCCCTCTCATGGTAGTGTGGCCTAAAAGCATCTGAAATTATTTTGTAAAAGAGCGAGTGCATGCACTTGTAAAAAGCTGCATGGGCTACTTCTCTTACAGTTGCAATTTCTAAATTGTGTTTAGTGATTTCTTCTTCATATTACATGAGTTGGGTTTTTAAAATAATCAACTGAGCACCCAGATCAGACTCAGTGGGGGTGACCTAAGTCAGGATTGCACCAAGAAGTTCCATACACACCAATGAGGAAATCACTGATTTAGCCGAAGAGTATTGACTTTGGTGAGACCAAAAATAAAAGACAATAACCAGAGGCAGGGCTCTGCTAGAGCCTTAAAAATACAAGTGACTTCAGGCAGACAATACCTGGCTGCTCCACAGCAATTGGGCTCAGCAGAAACAGCACAACAAAGCCTGGCCCAGTGCAGTGCCCTGGCTTCCTCTCTGTCACACAGGGCACAAACATGGAGACATTTATTCCACACGAATACAGCAGTGATCTGTCACCCCACAGTGTCCATGCACTCACACCATGCCCTTGTACCTTTAAAGCTATTTCAGAGAAACTTTTCCATCACTGCTACAGGGGCTGGTTAATACCAGCCTCACATAAAAATTAAGACAGAACATAAAAATGACTGCTAATGATGTCATCATCTCCATGGTCTCCAGCTGAAAATCTGTGACCACTTCAACCTTTGCTGTCTTCTTCTGACTAGGGTGGTGGTTAACTCCAGGCAAAAGGTGGGAAGGCAAAGGCAGCCTCAGAAAGCTGCTGCTCATAAAAGAAAGGAAAACATGCTTTTCTTCAAAGAATAAATCGGCATTAAAGCAGTAAAATAGCCATAAATCAACTCAAAACAGGAAAGACAATTTAACTGACATCCCTGAACTATTTAGAGGTTTCTAGGTAATAACTCAGATATCAAAGAGGGAAAGTTCAACAAAAGTTTTTCATGAGACTGGTACAGAATTTTTCAAAACATTAAATAAATAATACTACTGAAAAAATTCTAAAGACATTTCAACTATTCTACTCAAATTCAATATTACCATTTAAGGTCAATAAGAATTCTCTACATCCCCCCAAAGCAAACCACCACTACCAAATTAATTAATTTTTAAAAATTAAAACTGACCTAACAAGCTGGGATCTGCTCGAACCATTTTCTGTTTCTTCTTTTTTTTCCCACTCTGCACAGCCTCAAAGTTGGACTGCTGGTTGTTGCTCTGATTGGTCTGAAAGACTGAATGTAGTGAACTGTGGTTCATCCCCCACACCGAATCCTAGAGAACAAATTACGGACAAGATTATAGAGCACAGTGAAGTCTGGTTTATTTATACAGAAAACATTCAGAGAGCCCTTCCTATATCTATGTAGCAGCTCTTGCTACTGATGTATCCACCTCATCTTCCCACAGCATTTCCTGCATCACCATGCAAAAACAGTCTTTGATCTACAGTTGGCCTCAACTGTTAAGTTACAAAGGAAACTTGAACCTGTGGTAAAAACTGGAAAGCTTCTTTAACTCTCTGCATTTGCCAGGATGTGTAAAACCTTGCTGACGAATCCAGCTGGGGTGCTGTCTCGCCAGCCTCACAGAGTCCCCAGGGAGAGCAGAGCCACCTTTACCTGCTGTTGCCGCTGCTGACTGGCTTTCTGTTTGGCACGGCGCTCAAGGAACTGCTTGGCAAACTCCTTGGCCTCAGGAGTATCTCCAAGGTAGGCTCGGATGTAGTCATGGACTTCATAGGGAGACTCCACTTCCTTCAGGAAAGAAACAAACGTGGGAACTGCAAGAAGAAGACAGACCATGAGGGAGTGCATGTTGATAGCAAATACACACATGCAATAGATACCAACGTCAGATTTCTGTGTCAAATATTTGCTGGTCTAGCAGCTTACCCCTTCCAGTTCCCTGCAATAAAGCCGTATCATGCAATGCAGGATGAAACAGGATCCTCATCTATCTGCCTGATAATGCTTCCATGACTACCAGAAATTGGCAGGAGGACTATGACTGACAGACTTTAGAACTTTTTCAAATCCCACTGATTTGCTATAGTAAAAACCAAGAGGATGCAGCCGGTTCTTCTGGTCGCTATTTAATGATGTCCTTTCGCTGAGTGCATTGGAAACAGCAGTCCCTCAGAACTCCTTTGTCAGGAAACAGAACAGATATTGTTCCTCCTATTCCCTTCCATCTCTTACCATCTAAGTTGTTGGCTGTGTTGAGTGCATGAAGCATCTGTTCACACCACTGAGTGAATCCATCCTGGGCTTTATTAACCCCCTGGAACAATTTCAACAGCTTCTCCTCTTCTTCTACCTTCTTGTTCTGTCTACTTGTCATACCTACAGATTTGCTGAGGTAAAGAAAATGCATATAATTAGATTATCAGTTACCAGGCTTACCCACAGTACAGTATATAGAACAGTGTTGTAAGACTATTTTACAAGATGCAAGCGTTTTTAAGAATCAAATAATTTTCTAAACAGGTGATAAAATGAACCTATTCACTATTTTTGTTGTCAAAAGAGATCCTGAATGACAGAGAGGAAAAAAAGGAAAATACATGAAGATGTTTTAACTCTTAAGTGATCACGCCAGGAGTGGCAGCCTTTCTCTGCAAAAGCTCCTTCCCCCGTTCCTACCTGAGGCTGGCATTGCTTTTGTTTTTATTGGTCGAGTTACGAGGTCCCACTTCCTTCACTGCATCATCCCAGAAACCCATGTTTGAGTTTTTGGTATCGGCATTACTCCAGATGCTACTGACTAGGTCAGATGCCCACTGGCTGCTGGGATTAGTGTTTAGAGAGCCCCACACTGAATTCCCAATGCTGGTGTGCAGGTTGGAGTGCTGCTGAGACATAACAAAGAGATGCTGGTTATTAGCACAGACCCAGCAGAACCGACATGAACAGAGAGAGGGAACTGACATGGATGCTCTCCTCCATGTACTGATTAGATGAATAAACCTACTGTGGTATTTCTGACTCTGTTCGGCTGCTGGTGCTGCTGCTGCTGCTGTTTCTGCATCTGCCTTGCCTCTTCCTGCTGTATCTCCAGCAGGGACTTGGTGGTGCCTGTTGGTTTGGTGACATTACCCCAGCCTGACAATTTTTGCTGCTGTTGCTGCTGCTGTTGCTGGAGGGCCTTCATTAGCTCACGCTGCTGACGTCTTTGCTGTTGCACGCAAGACAAAAGTGCTTGTAAATACTTTCAGAAGATCATCACTACTCAAAAGTCTAACTTGGAAACTAGTTTTAAACTGATTTCACTTTCTTCTAGAGAAATATGGCTGACCTATTATTGTTTTGGGCCATTACAGTTCCTCCAAAAAGGGAGACATTAGCTAACCAGTAAATACAAATTGTTTATTAGCCTGGCACAAACTAAATTTATCAAATCACGTCTGCAGTCAGATTCTTGGAAGAAGACTCTCTCCTACCATCACCTGTTCCCCCCTCAACCCATCTTCCCTTCAATTGCCCTGGTCTCGTGCATATCTTTTAACATGTCAGAATATAGACAGGAAATAATTTTATACTGTTCTGCGAACATATTATTCTCCCAGGGTTAAAAGCGTGCAGTTTTCCCTTCTTTCAGATTCTTGTATTAAGTAGTGATAAAAACTTTCCCACAAGTACTTACTGAACCTATGCCTGAAGGATAGGATTTTATTCAAGTTATGCTATTTCAAAGAACATTCCTCATCCTCACCATTCCTTCTAAATACTGAAGTGACAGCTAAGCAATCCCAATGCTGAGTCCCCTCTAACAAGGTGCACTCCACTGCTGTCAGTGTTTACCTCTTCTCGGAGCTGTCGTTCTCGCTCTTCTTCTAACTTTTGGATTTCTGCCAATGACAGTGTGGTCTGGGATTGACAAGCTCCTGAATTTGATTGCTGACCCCATGTTGAAGATGAAGGGAGCTGGGCCAAAACAGACATCATCGGGAATTACAAAACATTTTAGAGAATATTGCTGGAGTATAATCATGAAAAAAACAGTATAAACCCAGGGGATAAGAAAGGCCACATTTAAAGTTTAACAAAAGCCTAGAAAGTATAAAATGGTATAATAAAGTATGAAAAAGTAGAAAATAGAAATGATACATTCTTTGAGTTGCCCTGTGATGCATCAGTCTTTGACACAGAATAATGTAACACATCATTACCTAAAATAAGCAATCCATTTAGATTTCAAAGACCTTAGGAATTCCAGGCTTTAGAAACTTTGCACTGGCCCTTGCTCATTGCGGCAGAAAAAGTATCTGTGCCCATCTGTGATGCCTTCCTAGTGTGTTCCTACTGACAGAAAATTTTTTGGTTTTGATTTAATTCTCTTCATCTTTCTTCTCAAATCAACTCTTTACCCTCTTCCCTCTCCACACAGCTCATCCATCCCTGCTTTGCCCAAGCTACTACAGAGCACCCTGAATCCAGCTGTGGCTTTACTTCCCATGCTAGGCTGAGAGGAAATTAAACTGCAGAAACCTTGAACCTTCATTTTAACTGCAGGTTACCTTCATTTGTGCAAGTTGCTGCTGTTGCTGCTGCTGCTGCAGCCGCCGCAAAGCCTCCTGCTGCTGCTGCCTCTGCCTCATGATCTCCTTCTGGCGCTGGAGTTCCAGCTCCTTGCGCTTCCGCTCCTCCTCCTCCAGCCGCTGCCGGGCTGCCTCCTCCTCCATACGCAGCCGGCTCTCCTCCAGCCGCCGCTGAGCTTCCTCCTCTTCACGTGCCCATTTGGCAGCCTCCTCTTCCTTCCCAGGACACAGAAAGGAATAAAGTCTAAGGAAACTTCACAGAATTTAAAATACTCTTAACTCTGTGGTACTGATAGTCTGACAGATCAGAGAGGGACCATGCTATCTGTAAACTGTGCTGTTAGGGTTATGCATTTAACTTTACATTTCTCAGGCAAGAACGCTCAGTAATATAGCCTATATTCCCTAAAAAAAAAAACGTTTCCCATTGCTCCACCAAGGAACTTGGAAGAGAATGACATCTCCTTAATTCATACCAGCTAATTTCTTACTACTTTCCTTCTAGTAGATACACACCTTTCACTCTGAGCTGCTGCCTGCTTATATTACTTACAGTACTGCCACACTTTCAAG
This sequence comes from Lanius collurio, assembly GCA_020086605.1. Lineage (NCBI taxonomy): Eukaryota > Metazoa > Chordata > Aves > Passeriformes > Laniidae > Lanius > Lanius collurio. The sequence goes on from JACBWW010000121.1 coordinate 410,008, forward strand.
GGAATAAAACTCGTCAGAAGTAATAGGAAAGAAGAAACAGGTGACAAAGATGGCATTGCACAGAAAGACTGCCAAAATTGATCATCTCAGACAACACTGAATATAACAAAGTAAAGGCCCAGAGAGTGCTAATTCAAAATGAACTCTTGTTCTGGTACTGTACTCTGCCTCAGAAAGGAGTACAAATACCATGCTGCAAAGCCATTCTCAAGGCTCAAACGAGAAGGGAGACCACTCACTCCATCCAAATCTCTTTACCTAAGGCATATTGGATTCCGATTGTTTTGTCTTAAGTCAGGATACAAGTAAATAACCTTTTCTTCACTCACTTGATACTATCTGCAAGGTCTGCTTTCTTTGACCGAAACTAATGATCTCTCAAGCAGTGGTGCAAGTTTCAAATCCCATTTGTTGTGGCAGCCTCCATAACTGAACAAAATAGGTTCCTTTTGCCATTTTTCACCTGTTTACGAATTAACTCCTCTCTCTGACGTCTTTCCTCCTCCTCTCTTCTTCTCTCCTCCAATCTCCTAAGTGCTTCCTCCTGTTGTTGCCTCTCCTCTTCCTCCCGCTGCCGCCTTAGTGCAATTTCCTGCTCTCGTTGTCGCCTCAGGGCCTCTTCCTAGAGTTGGGAACAAAATGTCAGTCTATAAATGCCATTTTATCAACAAACCACATCAGAACACAGATTACAGCATTGTCTGGCCAAATGAGTAGCCTCAAGAAAAACTCCCTAGCTCCAAACTAAGCTCTACCAAAACATTGCATTAAGCATGACAAACCCAGATGTTAACAAGTATTTTTGATGCAATGTACATCTCCTACATAAATTATTTTAGTGGCAAAATAAACAGAAGAAATAATTGCCTATGGTTTTAAGAAGAATGGTGTCGAGAATGACAACAAAGGGTGAGACTACTTTATCCACTATGCAGCAGTAGCAGTATTTGAACATTAGATCTATAAACATTTTAATGTGTGGGTATCATGAATTCCTTTTTGGGGGGCTGTCAGCTGTAAGTTGGAAGCTTTTCCTACTTACAGGAGTTTCTGAACACTGACTGTTCAAGAGCACTACACAACTCAAAACCGCATCTCTAGACACCAGAAAGAAGCTGAAGCAACCCAGTGCACTTAAGGACAGTGTTACTTTTTAAGTCTCAAGGGCTTTGACTGGGCTCTCCCTATACTATTTAAATACTACAGGTAACAACAGGTCTCTTAAAGGCTTTGATTTTGGGATATCCCTAAATTATTTAAATAGCTTCCAATAAATTATATTCTGATTTCCAAGCAGTAAAATTATTTACTTAACTCAAAAATTAAACATCAGTATCCTTTCCTATCAACATGAACAGACATTTTTCTATTCTGGTACTTGAGTTTTTTTGATGAACAGGAGACAAGCAGCTTCCTGTGTATTGTTAAATGGTATCCCAACTGAGGACCTCTTCCACCAGTTCTGACTTTCCCTTGCATAAGAAAGCCTTCGTTTTTGCAGTCTTTTCTGACCTCTGATAGCCAGCAACTGAGTTAAGGCCAACCCTACTTTTCACCCCATTCTGTTGTCTCTTTCTGACTTACCTACCAGCTCAACCTGAAGATCTTAATTTTTGGACAAGAACTTTTTTAGGCTTTTATAATTTTGTGTTTTCCTTTAAAAATGACCAGTACCGTAATCATACTCCTACAAGTTTTTTATAAGCAATACATTATTCACAGGATGATGGGGGACTAATTGTGCAGCATGGATGTAAACTCTTTTAAATCAAAGAAGTTAACTGTGAAAACTAAGACCCTTGTACTTGTATTCAATCTGACACCAAAGCTTCATGTATACACAGCCCAGATAAACTGCACTACAGTTCCCTAAACAACTGCACTGGGTTTTTCTCTGACAATGAATTTCAGATGCCTGCAACAAAACTGTCAGTAGACAGAACTTTTTTTTATAAGCAATCCCATGGCACTGAACAGCTGCTGGCTGCAAGCCAACAATTCATTCATACTCCTGAATATCACTTAAGGGGTTTGATGCTAGATATACGTGCAGTAAGTGGTTTTCTCCCCCTAGCTGGACACAGAACAATAGTCTGTGATTCAGTTTTTCATTAATCAAATCAGCTTCAAGTGTAACACATACCATCTGAACCATTTTTGAAATTTGGGTCTGTAATTGTATTAATTGGGCACATGCAGTCAAGTCACAGTAATCAAGTGTCACCAATACAAGTGCTGAAAAAATTCTGTTTGCTATATCTTTTATGGAAAAGGCTACTGAGTAGGCCAGAGGTGCCAGGCTCTTGTTTGCCTAGAGACCACAGAGCAGGATCTCAGCTCAGGAGTCCTTACTGCCAGCCAGGCTGGGCGCTCTCACTGACATAGCACATAGTACCTGGGAGAGATAAGCAGTCACCCAGTCCTCCTGTGGGACAGCACTTCAGTGACATCTCTGCCCTACTCTCCCTTTGGGAAATGAGGCTAGAATTGCCATTAAGAAATCTGCATGGATATCTTTCTTGCTCAGGCATGCCAGGAGAGACACTGTTGAGTGACAGCAATAACAGACTTCTCTCCCCTACAGAACTAAAGATGAACAGTGTTGCACTGACACGAGGAAAAAAAGCCCTGTAAGATATGAAAAGCTGGGAACCACAGCCTTTTTTCTGACTCTTCACATCTATAAAAAAGGTTGTCTTAATATTTACTTCTGTGTCTTATTATTTGATGGTTTTGTTTGAGCATGTGACCAAAACCATTCAAAGCTCCAGCTTTCTGCCACTAACTGGTATGGGAAACAATCAGTCCTGTGGCTCTTAGTGTTCCCATGTTCGTAGATTCCTGCTCCAAGACATTTCCAGTGTTCTTTAGCATCTTTCTTAGTAATTGTTTTCAAACATACACATCTTGCTGCACAGACAGCTTATTTGCGATCTTTTAAAATATCTGTAATATTACCAAAAAAAAATCCTTAAGCAGCAATCCCCAGTTCAATAGACTCTGGATTTCTAAATAAAATAGAGAATTTTTTGCAGTTAGTTACACTGCAATTCTGCTTGTCTATGTTACTAGGACTCACAAATCTTTTTGCTCTCCTCTTTGAAACAGGTATTTTAAAGGGAGCACTAAAGAAATAATTCAGAGAAAACAATTATTAGCTGGTTATTAAACCTCAAATTTTGTTCCTGAAAGCAATCAATTATTACAAAATAGAAGATACCAGACCAGAGACAAAAACAAAATACAGTAGCTACACAAGCTGGGCATTACTGTTTGCAATTCTACAGTGCAAAGTAACTGATGAAAACTGTGAACAGAACTGAATTCAACATTTGGTACGACATTTCATCCTACAGAATTGAATTTCTATTAGTTATTTTTTTTATTTAGAATTCACCATCAACAGCATATTTACTAACCTTATATACTAGTCTTTTATGCAGTATTACATCAAAAGCCTTCCTGAAGTCCAGGCAGATTAAGTCTACTGCTTCACCCCTCTCAGCTCTCACTGTCATCTCCTCAAAAGAAGTTAATCAAATTTGTTAAGCATCATCTCCTCTGCATAAATCCATGCTAATAAATCAGTTCATCCCTGTTTCTACAATGCCTTCCAGTACAGAAGTCAGATTCAAATATTAGACCAGTTTCTTTTTTTAAAATACAGAATACAATGTTATTTTCTCTTTCCAGAGAAGTGCTTAAATGCTTTGTTACCTTTTCAAGATATTACTTCTCAGAATTAAGCATTGTGGCAATTATTGCATTGGTAATGAACTAAGATACTTGCTGTTACTGCTTTTCAACCCCATTCTGCTTCCTTCGTGTAAACAGTATTTCCCATAGCATTTCAGAACGGGAGAGTCAGACTGTTTACTGTACAAATCCAAAGTGGACAACAAAACTTTGGAATTTAACAGACATTGTTATACACAGAAGCAAAACCGTTAGACTAAAAAGAAACAACTCAACTCTACTTGAAGCCAGCACAGGTGATGCATATTGAGTTACCAGGTGAGCAGCTGAAAATGAGTTCTTGTTATTGAACCATATCTAAAGCAATCTATCTCAAATGTTAAACTTTTAAGTATATTATCGCTTCAGTGCTAGTTTGACCTCAAGTGGAGGATGCTTTTCCACTGTACAGCATAATGACTTCCTGCACACAAAATAGATACACCGAAGCAAGGAGTCATTTATTTGCAGACTTGATTCCAAAAGATACCATGAAAGTTATCTACATCATACTGCGCCAATTAAAATAGACTTCTGTGACAAAACCCAAACCCTGAGTCAACTGAGATCTACAACAAACTTCCAAACAAAAGTAGAGATTCTAGAGGCTTCCTCTGAAGTGTCTGATCCTTAAAGCAGGAACACACTTTACAGCTGCCTACCTAAGCTCATAAGAAATACTATAAAGGACAGAATTATTTAGTACTTCTGCTTATTATTCATGTGGTACTGTTCAGGACATTTACTGACTAACTCCTTAGTGAACAAGCACAGCCTTGTGCTTGCCCTTATCCTTCACAAGCAGAGTGAAAACTTTAACTTTCACTGTCTTTCCCTGCTGCAACACTTAAGGAACAACTGTATTTTTTTCCATACAGAATTCAGAAGTAAGTGCTAAAAATGCCAAACTAAGAATGTCTCCATTTTGTATTCTTGGAAGATTAAGCACCTACTGCAATTCTTACATTCATTCTGCTACTGCAACACTGACCACATAATTCCTTTTAAGAAATATGCTTGACCAAACTACATCCCTTCCTTTTCCAAGTATCAATTCAAGTAGAAAAGCTGACAGACTCTATTACCCAGATAATAATTTATTCCAAAAAATAATTTACTAAGTTAAAAAAAATAAAACAGGGAAAAAATAAGCTGAATGTCACATCACTTTTTTTCTCTATAGCCCTCTACCTCTTACTCATTTGAAACAGCTGCTGAAGCTCCATCTACTCCAGAACATATCTTCATAAAACACTCAACTGCATAAGTGGCAAATAAAGATTAAAACATGTAGTAACTGGGCAACTAACTAAAGTCTAACATTGACACTAAAAAGCTGAGAGGGAATATTCCATGTGGAATAAAGGCCCTGTGCTCACAAACAGAAACCTATCTTAAAGAGAAGCATCAAAGCCCATTTCTTAGACTGCAGTTTGGGCCCTTAAAAAAATCAAGAGCAGAAGAATCATAATTTAATATACTCACATGAAAAATATTACAACTATCTTCATACACACCTACCAAAGATTAATTAGACCCCACAGGATTCTTAAAGTGAGTTTTATAAAGTATTATAATTAATTAGAGATTAACTACATTGAGGAAACTCACTTGCTTCCTGCGGGCCAGTTCTTCTTCTTCCCGTCGTTTCCTCTCATCTTCCTGCTGCCTCCTAAGTAGCTCTTCTTGTTGCCTCCGAAGCTCCTCCTGCCTTTTCCTCTCCTCTTCCTCTCGTTTGGCCCTCATTTCCACTTCTCTCCTCTCTTGCTCTAGCTACAATTCACATAAAACTATACTCAGATGCAGGTAACGTATTCCTACACCATTTCTTAGGGCAACTCTGCTGAAATTATAGTAACAGCTTAACAGATGAAGCCTCTGAGAGACGCTCTCCCTTCATTGCAATTTTACCTATCAGCTGGCTGCCTACTGGGGTCAGATTCCTGAAACAGGCTAGAACAATTCTGGACAATTTCTGTTTGTAACAAACACCAGTTCTCTAGTCAGTCTTTCTACGTCAGCTCCTCAAAACACCCTCATAACACCTTTGGAAGCGAGTAGTGAGTTGCTTTGCAGTCATCATAAAATAATAATTTTCAGGAAAGGTACAGAATCATACAGGTTCAAACTCACAAAAATAATTTAATACTAGAGTACATGTGGAATAACCCTGGCAAATAGGACTCTTATGATTCCCCAAACCAGTTCTGGTGAAAATCACAAGAATTAAGAGAAAAACTACCTGGTCCCAACTCAGGGCTTGGCCTGACAGCTCATGATGATCTCAGTTTAAAACAGAGGTGTCTAGTGAAGAGGTTTTAATCACAAATGTAGAACACGATCGCTATTTCAGAGGTTAGTAGTACCTCCACAGCAATGGTTTCCAAACAGCTGTCCAGAAGGATTTCATAACTTGTTTTTATAACCCCTATTCTCTTTATGGTGTTTTCCATGAAAACCTAGTCAAAGTCATCCATTGAAGAGCTCAGTCTTCCATTGGCTCAAGAACCACAATTACATTGCAGAAGAGCAATCCCAACTTCTTACAGCACAAAACAGTTTCTGACCTTTGCAGCTTTGGCCTTCTCGAGTTGCTGAAGTTGTTCTAGAGCTGGTCCCTGAGCTGCAGTATCAATGGGCAGATCCCAGACACTGCTTCCTTCCCAGACTAGACAGTGAAGAAAACAAACATTGACAACCAAAAGTAAGCACAAGAACAAAACATAACTGAAAGGGAAGAATCTTGTGTATGCTGTTACTATGTTTTAGGAACTCAAATCAGGTTAACACTTCCACTTTTGTCAGTGAGGGCCACCTTATCTTCCTGGAGAACAAGGCTTGTCCATGACTGAAGGAAGGCTTTGTTTTTTAAGAAATTCTACAGAAGAACCAGCTATTCCAACTCTTCCTCCCATCAGAGCCAACCCCCCTAAATAGAACAATCCCTTCAGATCTAGACTTCCCATAAGCATTGGAAAGATAACCATATTCTTCACCACTCTCAAATGGAACTTACACTGAAAGGCAAAGTAGGCTGATCCAGTTAAACATCATGATGCAGAAATAACTTCCCTTTGTGTCAAAAAGGGAAGGATCATCTCAAAGATGCTGACTCTTAATGCATGGACTTTTCCCAAGAGACCTGACCCAGGCTAGGCACCTTACCTGTAGGCTGTGAAGCTGACTGAAGTTCCCATATTGAGCCAGTGTCCGGCACTGACACAGACCTTGTAACAGGTGGCATCATGTTCTGTTCAGATATTCTGTAATACCAACAGGAAGAGTCAACATGCCACTTCCAGGGAGAGGAGTGCTCTGAACACACGCATGAGATTCAGTAACTTGTAACACACTGCTTTCCTTCCACACCTCTATTTAAAACAAAAATATGATGTGGACAACACTAGTTGCTTGCAGAGTTCTTGCTGATCTCACACTGCTGCTAAGTCAAGGGCTAAGCTACAGTTTTGCATTTGCTGCTTAGAGGCCAGTTTGAGGAACAAGTATCCAGTATTGCAGAACAGGCAAAGCCCCTCTGTGACCAGCACAACACAGCTGCCAGACAGTTACAATTTCAACTCCTCATTTCCATAAACACTCTCTGAGGGAAAGGCCACATATATAAAGAAGTACTCCATATCCTGAAACTGTTTCCTATTATTCTGATACATACTCATATTCTCATTACCATGTTTAAAATATGTAATCCTAAAATATGAGCAAACTTAACTAGGTCAGACAGCTGACAAGATATAATTATTGTTATATACAAACTAGAGTACAGGAAGAACAGAAGTCTGGGCTAGCTCACCTCATTTTCAGGGCCTGGAACTGTTGCAGGAGAATAGCGAGCTGCTGCTGCTGCTGGGATGAGAGGGCTGCCTTCTGCTGCTGAGCCAGCATCTGTGCGTACTGTTGTCTTCAAAAGAGCAGACATGGTATTTGTTCACTTATGCCCAAGGTGCAGAGAGATTCATGCTCTGGGACTAATGCCCACTGACCCATATAAAGTACATGCTAACTACTAGAGGAAACCACAGAACTGGAGCTTGGCAAGAATCAAAATATAAGAATACAGTCAGTTGCTCACATGAGCAGAACCAGACTTTTCTTCACCTTCAGCTATGTCACCTGGCTATTACTGCCCCGTTACCGTTTCTCTTGTAAGCTGTGCAACACTACTTTCCTTTTCTGTCTAAATTCCGTAACGCTAGCTCAAATTAATCTGGCTTTGATCACTACCCACCTACAGCCAGTCTCTCCCCCAGTATGTCAAGGCATTGCCTAGTACAGGACCAGGCTCTTGCCTCATTCAATCATAAGGTGACAATCAGTATTCAAAAACTATAATCATGACACATGCTTTCAGGATCCCCTGAACAAGCAGTCTGACTGTTTTCTTTCCTCCAAGTTGCTGCAAAACAAGCTGTCAGGAACTGGCCATAACTGAATAACTAACAGCTTTGGCAAAATGGATGACGAACTGCTTGCCCAGCAGAGCCTTCTATTGATCTTCAAAGACCTGAACAAGCAGACCAAAGATAAGTTCCGCCTTCTCCATCTCCAGTTCCAAAGATGCGTAGTCTTCCCCTGACATCACAACATCTGAAGGTCATTACTAGGACACCTGGGATTCAGTCTGACCTTAAGAGCTACCTATAAAGCAGGTCTCACCAAAGTAGCTATGTGTGACACTGAAAAGGACTCTGAAAAGGGAGCCTGAAGCAGCCACACTGCTCTAATCCTGTAGACTATTGGTGTTTGTGGAAGCAGCTATTGCTGTTGGAGGTGAAGCACTCCCAGCCCCATTGCCTAAGGAAACAACGACAAGCAGCTGAACCCAGATGACTAAAAAGGCAGAGCAGAACAGAGCCACTGGAAGATCTCTGGGACAGGAAGTCTTACTGTATTAAAAGATGCTGATACTGGAGGTGCTGCATTTGGATCAGAGCCAACTCTTGTTGTCTAGTCAGTCGCTCTTGGTCCAGCTCGCCCTATGTATAGGGATAAAACATTATTTTTCAATAACATAGGAATGTAAGAAATGTAAAAGTTGTATTTTGACCAGAAAAAAAAAAAAAAGAAAATAGAAAAAACCTAGACCAAGATCAAGACTTGTATCAGAGCCTGTGAAATACATAGCACCTTTACTTATCACAGGACCCCAGCCTCCCAGCCACAAACATGGCAAACCAAACATTTTTAAATTACATGTCTTTTCTACTCTTGCAAAAGTAATCTAACACCAAATTTAACTTTGGTGCTTGGAACACCTGCAATTCCAAGACAGAGTAAATAACACCTAAATAATTAAATTCCCACCTGTTTGAGGACTATTTGAATACTGTAACTGCCATATAATTACCAGATGTGGAAGCGGTGCTGGGCCTGGAGTGAAGGGAACCCTGCCCCACATTTTCATGATGTCTCCAAGTGGCTGGAAAGTCTCATCACAGGCTCTCTTCACCAACAGTGACATTGTGAAATATCCAGCCTGGAACCACTCTGCCATTTCCTGATTACTGAATGGACCTGAAATCACACCAACCAACACACGTTGTAGGGAAGGGGAAGCAAGGCCAGATTCAGCATGCTGGAAACAAGGAGATGGTTACACAGTGCCCAGCACCAGGCGTTCCTGTCTGCCTCACCCACTCATGGGGACACTACTCATCCAAGGCTGGAGTGTCCATGCACATCTCCATAGGGGCTACAGCACTGCCCCACAGTCTCAGGAAAAGTGCATTATGGCTTTCCCCTTGCTTTGGAGGGAGACAGGTCAGCACTGGGATGAAAGACAAGCAGCCACAGTGGTGTGAGGCTTGGTCCAGCTAATCCCTCTGCTGCCCTCCACTCACTGCTTCAGGCTCACAGCAGCTGCAGCTTCCACTCTGGAGCTCAGCAGTACCTGCTGGCTGACAGTGCTCAAACCACAAGTGCTGCTTTCCCCACTGCACTGCACAGATAATTAAACAATCTCAGCCTGCTTCAACTCTTGCCTTCAAATCAGAGGAACTCATGTTTCACACAAGTTTTGTTTCTACAACTTAGCAGATGAACAGATCCACCTCTGAGTGAACAACTACATTTTTTAGGTTAATGAGGATCCAGTTTCTTTCCTTTGTAAAAATCTACACTTTTCCTTCTCTCTTTTTTCTGAGAAAGAGTTCAGTCATTCCTTTCAAAGGAGAGCTTCCACACTAATTTCACATATTCAAATAGATATAAAACCAGTACAAAAAATATTATTTAACCAAGTTAAGAACCACATAAATAAATTCCACAAAAATGTCTTCTGTAAAGCAGGAATATTCAGTAACCCTTGCCTTCTCTGTAAGGAGTATCTCTAGAAGGCAATTCCTCCTAGAGAATATGAAACCACAAGAGGCTATCCCAAGAAGAAAAAAATATATGAAGTGTTTACTTTTTGATGACACATTTGAGGAAGTAATCCAACAACAAAAAATATTTAGATCGTCATCCAGCAATAAACACCCAGCCGTAACTGACATACACTGAGCAAATAAAAGCACTTCATGTTAAACACTATTTAAACTTAAAGGGGTGAGAAGAAAACCCTAAAGATGTGCAATAGCTGCAGACAAGAGATTGGCACAGATCTCACAAACAATACCCCCAACCAATCCTATCTGGAGTTCACAGCTGAGAAGTCATTCACAATACACAGTGTGAAGTACAGCAAGGAAGGAATACAGTGTATAACTGCACTTTTGGGAGGCAGATAAGTAGCTGCTAAAACTGAGCCCTGGGACCTCCAAAAGAAAAGTTCCTTCTGAAAGCAAAGATGCAAATATCTACATGAAAGGCCTGCTCCAAATTTCATTGAAAAAAAAAATTCTTAAGCAAAAACTGAAAGCAGGAAACAGTTCCTATCTGCTGTATGAACTAAAAATGCACTGGCTGCAAGGGCAATTTAAACTGAGATTCTGCAAAAGCACTGGCTGGTGAAAACTTTATTCCTCTTTGCTCTCAATTCTAAACAAACCATCCTTCCCTGACTACTTCACATTTTCAGTCTGAGTCTAGAAAACTGATTTCAAGGTTTCTTGTGGATTCTCCACAATAAGTGACTTGAGTGGTCACGACTTGAGTGGTCACGTTCTTTGTTTCCATGGTTATCTGGAAATCTGAGTAATTACTGGCATGTAAACCTAACCTAATTTACAGAAACATAAAATGATGGCAAACTTTAGCCATGATAAAGCATAGTTCTGGATGTTAGGCCTGCTGAGCTCATGGGGGCAGGGATGGGTTGAAGATATATTCAAAACCTAATTCTAGAATGGTGAATTTCCCTGTGCTGCTTCTGTGAAAACAAGCACCAGCATCTCTTGGTGGTAATTCTGTGAAAGAACTCTTTAACAATTCCAGGAAACAAAAGAGGAAGTGTAAATGGCACAGACCTACCCTGAATTTCTCCTTGTGGATCTTTGTAGTACCACTTCTGCATGGCTTCATGGAACAGGGGCATAGAGGAACCTTTTGCTCTGTGCTCTTGAATTTTTGCTGCTAGTCTTTCATCATCAAGGGCACTGTCCTGTAGATATGCCACCATCTTTTCTGCTTGCTTCAGGAGACATCAAAACCAGCAAGAAATAAGAGAGTTAGATGGGAGCTTACAGATTGGAAAATGAGTGTGTCAAATACAACCACCTTGTGCTACCCCAGTGCTCCAGAGTGTACCAGGAATGACAGGCCCCAGGACAGGAGTGACTGCTACACAAACCTGGGTCTCTGTCAACTACGCTGGCAGAATCCTGAACAAGCACAGCTCACCTACTTAAGAAAAGCTTTAGAACAACTTGCCAAGGAGGTCCAACACAGTACCAGAGTGAAAAATAAAACAAGCAAGGGAGCATGAGCACAAAGAAGGCTCCACATCTTAGCAGTCACACTTTCATCAGTACAGTCTTGTGCTTCACTTATGGGATTTTTGGTTGGGTTTTTGTTTGTTGGATGGTTTGCTTGTTTAGGGGTTTTAACAGACATACATAATTTCTCAAGGCAAATCATAAGCAACTTGACAGTGGTCATAAGAACTATGGTATCTAACTCTTTAACACAGAGTATAGCATCCTGATCCATAAAAAGACAAAAGCTTGAATTATTTGCCAAAAAAAACAAAAAAAAAAAAGAAAAAAAAGAAAAAAAAGAAAAAAAGAAAAAAAGAAAAAAAAGAAAAAAAAAAAAGAAAAAAAAAGAAAAAAAAAGAGAAAAAAAGAAAAAAATAGAAAAAAAAAGAAAAAAATAGAAAAAAAAAGAAAAAAAAGAAAAAAAAAGAAAAAAAAAAGAAAAAGAGAGAAACAGCTCTCAGTATACATTGTGGAGTGTAAGCTGCATTTCTGATTTTATGGGCTTCAAGTGTTTTTTGCATTCCACATTCCTCCAGTCTCACTCTTGTCAACAACAAAGGAATTTGAGAAATTTTACCTGCTCTAGGTGTTTGAGGCCCTCTTCATCATCTGGGTCAGTGGGAATGCTGCCCATGCCTGGAGCAGCTGTGACAGGTGTTTGAACTGGCCGCAGAACAGGATTTGAATTGGAAACAGGAGGAGAAAGATGAGCAGAAGCAGCTGTGTCTGCAGAAATCTGTGGCAAAGGTTGAGCAAGAGAAGCCAAATCTAAAGAAAAATGCTGAAGTTAGTTCATTATCTTTAACATAAATGGTAATTCAATTAAACGCAGAGACTATTCAACGGTTCAAATTTAGCACCAAAGCAAAAGTATTTTCAGATCTTCCTGAAAGTACTGCTTACAGCACAGGCATCCAACCTAACTTCAAGGAACAAACAGTTTAGTTCTATCAGTGCAGAACTCGATAGCTTCCAGCATATCCCATTTCCTGGCCGCATACATTTGCCCATAATACTCTGCTGAACCACAATAAGGCACATCCACAATGCATTTCAATGTGAAGTACCAGTGCACTGCAAGCATTTGAGATGGTATATTCAACAAATCCTGTATTTACAGACCAGTCGGTGAATTGTGGCTTTCCATCACCATAATTCAGTCCTTGCTTCTTTAACAGGCCAGGACTACTCACAGTGAGTAATGGAAACTTACTAAATCTATCTGTCAGGTTTCTTACCTTCCCCTCTGTTGGACATTTTGGCTGACAGTGTATTCTCCACTCGATTCTCTTTATCTTCAGCTTTTTCTGTTCTTTCTGGCACAGACTCTTCCTTCCTTTCAAAAAGGTTTGTCTGCAGTGGGTCTGGAGGCTGGGATTTCGGTGGGGTGTCTGACCTAGCAGCTGGAGATGATGTCTGAGCTGCTTCTTCCACTGCTTCTGTAACAGGGCACAGTTCTAAGTAATTGAATTAACAGAAATTCTACACTGACAGTTGCAGAAGAAATCCCCCTTACCTGCCACTACTTTTTCTGTTTTCTCCCCCTCTTTCTTGGTCTTTTCATGATCTTTGGCTTCCTCATTGTGGCTCCCTTCAGAATCAGACCTCTCCTCCCCTTCCTCCACAGGCCGGAAGTCCATCTCCTGTTCCTCCGGTATTGGCTCCTTCTGCACCTTCTGCAAAGTCAATGCAATCATCCATAACCCACCCGACATCACAGGACATTTGCTCCAAGTGACCCAAGGGCCCAAAGCAGCTTTTCACCTTTAAAGAGAGAAATGCTCCAGAGGAGTCAAAAGTGCCCATTTCTTCCTCCGCATCCTCCAAACACCACTCAGGGAGACTGTCCCTGTCATCGTCCATGCTGCCACTGCCGCAGCGCATGCGGCGATAGCCTCGCTCATCGTCTCGGTCCCGGAAATCAAACTCGAATCTCCGCCGTCGCTCCATGTGCTCCCGCCAGCCTGCGGAACGAGGGCCATCTAAGGTGGGGAAAGGAGCTTTACCACATGGTACCGGGGCAGCACTCATGCAACGGGGGGGATGACACAAGGGGACACTGAGAGCAATTCAGAAAGCCCCTACATGGTAAAGAGCCCACCTCTGAACAGGCAACTGCAAGGACAATACAAAGCAAAGGAGCATCTTGCCAATAAGCAGACTTTCAAATACTGTCCACAGTATATCCCCACATTATAAATTGTGGAATAAGCATTAAAAAAACCACATATGGCTTAAAAAATTAGGCTACAAAATCTAAAATAGGCATCAAAATAAGACAAGCAACACTAGTTGTCAATTGAATTTACCAGCCATCATTGACTTGTGTCTTTTTTTTTTTTTTTTGCATCTTTACACGTTTAAGATTTTGTATTTTCCTTCAGGGATTCTGCAGAAGCCTCATCCTGAAAGAAATACTCATGTTTCTGCCTCTTGCCCTTAGATACGCTTTTGTGCATATACATGAGAAATGGTAGTGACAACTATCCAAACATCTTTGAAAGGACTGGTCAGTCTCTTGAATGTTTTTTTTTTAGCCATGGAATACCAAAACTTGGAAAGATAAGAAGTGGAAAAACTTTTCCAATTCAAGTATAAACTTCATATTCAGAAGACACTTTCATTCAGCCAAGCTTCAAATCCTCAGAGTGCAATAATGTCATTTAAACTCTAAAAAATTGGCTGCCAAGGAAAACACACTGGGAGTGAAAGGTCTGTACACAGCTTTCTAAGCAATACAAGCCATCTTTATCACAAAGATGCAAAGCAAAAATGAAGGCACCTTAGTGCTTTTTGTGGTGGCTGTTCTCTACTGGATAAAAAATAAAAAGTAAATTCATTTTTTTTGCTCCAAGAATCTGTGCACCCCAATCAGTGCGGGCTCACTGTATCAAATGGCTACCAAAACAAAAATCACAGTAAAGGGGAGACACATGGTCCCGTTTCATGACTGAGGAATACTTCCACACTGACCTTATTAATATTAGCCATGCAAAAATCCACCTTTGTCTCACAAACAGAGGAAATGTAAAACATTATGAAGTTCAATCTTAAATTTTACCAAGAAAACATGAATGTTAGACTTTAACAAGGCCTTCACTGCTCTGTATGTGCTTATTGGCAAATAATTCCACTTAACCTATGCTTCTAGTTATGCCTCGCAAAGAAAGAAGTATTAAACCATCAAATCAGTGTTCTGAGGCAATCTTTTTAATGTTATTAAGGAAAGAGATTTAAGCGTGAGAGGTTGTTGACAACCAGACAGCAGTTCTGATTGAGTCCCTGGACAGACAGCTCCCCACGACAAGCAGCAATGTCCATGTCAGGGCTCCCAGCAAGGGGACAAACAGAGCTATGGCCTGAATCTGGCAATGCCACAGTGCATGGATTAACAGCTCTGCCTGTTTGCTACCCTAGCGCTCACAAATGCCTGAGCATCTCTGCTTCAGCTCTTTCGTGTGGAATAGGAAAATTCAGTATTAAGAATTTCCTAAACAGCCATAAATGAGCCATCTAGAGACCCTGCATTGACAGGAGCCTCTGTTTTGCCACAGTTCACATCCCAATACCAGGAGTGCAGCTCTTCATAGTGAGACCCAGAAATGTGGTTTTTGAAGGTGAATTATATGCATCATTTTGTGAAGCCCAGGCATCTTCAAAGTTCAAATGAAGAACCATGTAGTCTGCTTGCAGAAATTTAGTCGCATCACCTTTTACAGCCTCTGCATTTTCAGAGCTATATGGAGAGGCAAAAAGACATAGGTGTAACAGATACATGCCCTTGTTCCTCAGTAAAAAAATGTGTTTGTAAAATCCCATTTAAAATATAGGCCATAATTCAAGTCTAAAGTCTCAGGATGCCAATCTTTAAAGCAAGCCAAAAGCAGAGATAAAGCTGAATTCTTACCTGAAGCTTTTTAACCAACAGTTAGGACACAAACATAGCTGTAGGTTCAGCCCTATTGTAACACTAGGCACTAGTTACACGTTCAAGATTTCAAGTGTAAAGGATAATTTTAAGCTTAATTTACTCCTTGCAATTTCTGGTGACATTGTAGGTAAAAGACAGGTCTGCTGACTGCCTCAGGAAACATAAGTACACATTAGCCTTATTAATAGCTATTTATCTCTTAAAAGTAATATTCTCAAACTCAGCACTGAAATTTTCAACATATACTAAATGCTAAAGTAAACGCTTAACAAAAGAACAGTACACTTTTTTGGCATATATTATATATAGACCTAGTTCTTATTTAGGTCAGTTTTAGAGCAAGATTCTCCAATGTACTTTAGTTGCTTCAAGACACAAGGAACAATGCCCAAAAGTTAATTCTAGTTGAATCACAGGACCTGATTATGAAAGTGGAATGAATCAAGATGAATTTGAAAAGCCTTTCAAACAAAGCAGCAACTAAAAAGTTGGTGAAAAGGAGAGTACAGCCTAAGGCCTCTCTCAAGTGCTTTTCAGGAAAAAAAAATAATTTAAACAGCAAAGCAAATTTTAATTTAATGCTAAGACACACAATCACATCAGGAATTCTAAGCAAGAAAACATTATTCCTATTCCTTAAGGCTGACTTGGTAACCAAAAATCATAAACATCTATAGATCAGTCACTAGTTTTTACACCAAAACAGGTTTTTGTATGTTAATGACAAAACAGACTTACCTAGCAAATTTAAAGGGTAAACATGGTATGAATGCAAGAATTGGAACAACAGAAAGACAGGCTTCTTACACATTAATAATTTTAAAAGATGGTTAAAAATTAAAAGGAAAAAAAAAAGAGAACTTTGAAGCAGCCAGTGAATCTAAATCTGTGGACACAGTCTTCTAGCAGATATTAAAACCAGTCTAAAGATCCTAGCAGGGAATACACAGAGTCAAGCCAAATGAAGGACCAGCTAAACAAATGGAGACATTTCTCTATTTTGAGCAGGACATATGACTATACTGTTACCTAACACCAGAGTAAGTACAAAGAAGCTATTTAAGCCACACCAGTTTGAGTTAAACTCCTTGATTAAAGCAAAAATGTGGTTAAAACCATTTTGATGGCTCTGTGACTACTACTAAAAGGAGAATTCAAATACAGCTCTGATGAAAGCTGGAACTAGGGCAATACAGCTGTCAGCTCAGGCTATCTCAAAATTAGCAACTGTTCTGCAGAGTCACATAAGTCTTTGAACAGGCTTTCAACGATACCTGCAAAAACTAACTTGTAAGAGAAGTTCAGTTAGTTTCTACTACACTGAAAATTCAAATAAACAGTAATATTTTCCATGACAGAACTGAGATGAATTTTCAAAATGTTCCTCAGAACATCTTCCAAAAAAAGTTCAAGACCTGAATGAACTTCCGAACTTTGAGGTCTAAGCTTCCTTTTAAGCTAAAGCATGTGGGCTGGTACTTGCAGACACTCCACTCCTAAGTATCATGCTGCATCATGAGCTAGTAGCTGGCCTGATGTCGCCTCAACTAGATAACAAAGCAGCAGTGTCTGATCAACAACTGTGACCAAACACTGGAGAAAAAAAATTATATTCTTCAAAATTTGCCTTTTAAGCCTTGCTCTAAATAGAAAACATCTGATGACAAATCAAGCCTTGGGCTTGCTGCTAAATTTTAATGCAACAGAACAGCTGTTTGAGAGGGGAGTTATACACAGCTGTTGAGAGAGCTCAGAACAAAGGTAATGGTTGCTAACAACAATAACTGTACTGAAAGTCTGGGATGCTGAAAAGGGCAACAGCCTCATTGTAAGAGTAACTGGGACTTTTTTGTATTGAAGAGAAGTTGTCCACCTCAGCCCCAAAAATGTCCGGTGCTTTCTCTGCTTTCCTATCAAGTTTAGCATGGAGCAAAGGTGGCTCAAGTGGGGAGACCTTATCAGCCTCTAGAACTACCAGAAAGGAGGTTTAGATTGGGCATTAGGAGCAATTTCTTCACTGAAAAACTGTCAAGCAATGGCACAGATGGCCAGGGAAGTGGTAGAGGCCCCCTCCCTGGAGGGATTTAAAAGCCATGTAAATGTGGCACTTAAGGACATGGTTTAGTGGTGGCCTTGACACCCTTGGTTGGGTCTGTGGTTGGACTCAACCACCTTAAAGATCTTTTCCAAACTTAACAATTTTATTATTCTGTGAAGATGTAACAGCAGAAGAGCCTAATCCTCTCCTGGTACTCCAGAAGCCTTCTGCAGGCAAAAGACAGCCAAACCCAGGATCCCACACCGGGTATGACAATCTTTTCCAAAGAGAAGGAAAAAAAAAATATACGTTTCAGTCTTACTACTGAAACACCAGGCTCTGCTTTGTATTTCTGCTGCAACTCTGGCAATGTAACGCTGGAAAGCAAGTGAACAGACTTGCCCTGTCAGGCCAGGGAAGGGAAGAGTGAAACCAAACAGGTGCTTGAACTTTAATGAGACAAGACATCCTGTAACTAACTCCAAAATGCATAGAGCAACATATTTTGAGATCTTCCAAGCATGCTTCTTGGCACTGCAAACACTTCTGGGAAACTAGAAAGAGGTCAATGACCAGAGTGGTCTAGTGTCAGTGTCACTCTACAGCCTTAGGTATGCTGTCTAATGTGGGTGATTTCTCTCCCCTCATTGTCATAAAAACAGTACTATTAAAAAAACCTCCTTATTTTACCAGGTACATAATACATACCTGGAGCACAATACAGACAAGTGCACACCTGAAAAGTATTGTTCCCTTAAATATGTAAGGGAACTGAAGATGCTAAAAGGAAAACAACAGGCACATAATTTTATGCTAATCATTTTGTGACCAAGAGCCCCACACATGCCAGAACAGTATTTAATGACCAAAACTGTATGAACCTATTTTTGCCCTGAACATGGCACCTCCCTCTCCTTATGGCCTCTGCCCTCCCTCAGTAACCACAGCTGCATATTTGCCCAGCTCTGCTCTCACCGGGACTGTGAGGACGCCACCTCTCCCCATCCCTCCGTGACCCAGCCAGTCGCCATCCTCCATCCTCATCTTCCCCATTCTGTTCCTCCCTGAAGATGCGCCAGTTCTCGCTCTCAGAGCGTATAAATTCATGTTTCCTCCCTGCAGTCGCTGTACCACCTTCCTCAAAGTTTGGTCTCACTGCAAAAAAAACACAGGCCAGTGAACATGTGTCCTGTCTTTAGAAACACAGAAATACAAAAAGGTTGAAATCTTGCTCCCTTGGAGGCAGAAATGCACCAGAAGTGGAAAAAGGAACCTAAGAGAAGAATGGAAATTCAGGAAGGAAACATGACAGAGAAAAGAAATCCAGGTCCATGTGTACCTTGGGATGGAAAGACAAAAAAAAAAAAAAAAAAATCCAGAAGCAAGCAAAGCATAACAAGCAATTGGAACATGTATAGGAAAGACAGAGGAAGAAAAGGCAGTTTAAGAGATGCAGGGAAATGTAACAGAAAGAAGGCAAAAGTGTGCAGAGAGAAAGAATAAACTGCTGTATCATGAAGTATCTCAAGCTAAATGGGAGCACAGCATAAACATTATATAAACTAAACACATTTGTTACTTCTGAAATAAAAAGAACGTGAGATCTATTTATATAATCTGACATACAGCAGTCTTACTATTAGGAAACACCGAAAATTTAAAGTAACAATGAGGAATAAACGAGAAAAAACTTAGCAATGTTAACATTATGCTGTGAATCCATCTTCTGGAGAGTCAAGGTCAGTGTATGAAGGGCTAGAAGCAATTTTGCTTGAGCTGAAGGATAAGTCTACTAGAAGTTTAGGAGATAGTGTAGTCTTTTAGTTCCCAATTTATATTATATTTAAAAGAAAATATAAAATCCTCAAGTATTTATGAAGAGCAACCCTGTCAGAAAAGGATGATATAAATATATTTATGAAAAGACTCCACATTATACCCCAAGATTTCCATGTCATACAACAGCATGCCAAGGCTTAACACAGATGCTGCTTTCACTGCTGACTCGCCCTGACAAGGCAGCCCATAACTTTCTTAGACTGTGAAGCACCAGAATTCTCACAGGAACCATAGTGATGCCATTTCCTCACTGATATTATTACCCAGTGTTAACCTGAAATTGTGGTGTTATCTATAAAAAGTAAAGTTTTCAAGTACTAGAGAAAGGTATACTGAATCTTCCTTCTTAAAGAGACCTAAAATCCAGAAATGTAAGAGGTTATTTGGTGAAGCCTGTTTAGTATGCCTGCTTTATTAGACAGGAAAAATGAAAGCATGATGATGTACTTAACACTCCTAGGGCAGAAAGACATTTTTAAGAATTTAGTTTAGGAAGCATAGGAGAATGCACTTCCCTTTCTTAGCATCAGGCAATTCTTTCAGTCAATGAAAAAGATGAGGAAACAAAGATCTGAAATTCTGAGACATTTCAGACCTCTGTTTAGAACATGAAAATTCTTTCTACTAGAGATACTGCACTCTGGAGACAGGAAGCACACGCTGGCTCTCTACTTTGCATGCACCTTGGAGAAAAACTGACATCCCTTTTCAACTATCTCAAAACTCTGGACTAAAAAAAAAAACAACCATTATCTTTCTCCAGCTCTAAATTTTTTGGAATACCTTCCTCTTATGTTGCTCCTATATGAAGAGCTAAAGCACATTGGCTAATTTAGTGCCCAGCACCAGCACCTAATTTAAAGTTACACACCAGTACCAACAGGCAATGTCAGGCAACAGGCAAATATAACCCAATAACATCTTCACTGAAGGGGGCATCTGGCTGAAGATCATTTCTGTATTTGCTGGGACTTTGAGAAACAAAACAATCTTCAGACAGTATATTTTAGGGAGTCTCTGGTGATATTGACTCCAAACAAAACAAAACCTGCTGGAGGCACTCAACTCCCTTCATTTGGTAGGTAGGTGCAATGCTGGCAACTTCTCTTATCTGGAGTGGATAAATCTTTGCAGATGAAGGTCAGCCACATTCTGTTTTCCCATGCTTCATGGAAAATACAGGAAAGGAACAAGCTAGACAGAAAGATCTAAGTCTAGGATTTTTTTTTTTTTTTCTATTTCAGGTATCTAAAAAATATAATGCAGACTAAGGTAACAGAAAGTGCAGGGAAGCCTCTCACCATTGCTCCTTGGATGGGCTTCCCATAGCAGGAAAGCAGGAGGCAGAGCTACAGAGCCGAGTCAGCTGGAAGCGAAACACAGAGAGAGGTGCGCAGCAGAGATCTGCAACCCGACAGACCCGGGGAGCCTAAGTGCCAGACAACAAGGACAATGCCTCATTCTTTCTGAATTTATTTTTAAAATGCTACAAGGAGTAAGAGAGATAATTCTTTTTTTATTCTGCAGCACAAGACACTAATTTTTCTCTTACTAAAGCAGCTACTGAAAGAAAAAAGTTATTCAAAACACTATTTTGAGACAAGAGAAGTAGCATTTTTATACAGATTTATCTATTATTTTCATAAAAATTCACAGCTATTACTTCTCATTTAGTAACATTGAGAGATTTTAGACTCTACCAATTAAGGGGGAAAAAAAGGGACATTCTTCCTTTATATTTTAAGTTCAAGCTGGTTCTGGAGACTGCTCTTTAACACAGATAAGCTCTCAGCTCATAGGCTCTGTTCTACTATTCCAAAAACATTTTGGAAAAAAAAGTTACTTAAAGAATATTGTGAAGTCTGCTTTGCCACCATATATCCAGGTTTTAGCCCCACTGCACATCTACTCATGCTACAGGCAAACCAAGGCAACTCAGGTTCTGTTGGTCTTTAGGACAGCGGATTTTGTTCCCAAGAACTGAACTATAAAAGTCAGGTTTTGTATGCTGAACTTGCAGAAAATGGGGCTTGAAACAGATCTCTCTAGAGGTTACAAAACATCAAATGCTGTTTTCCAGATGAGACTCAAATGGGATTCCACCCCTCTTCTGATTTTAAATTCTGTGGCATCAGAAATGTAGAAATGAAAAAAAAACCCCAAATATAAAGGGTCAGTATTGTATTCATCTGAGGATGGGATCACCTGTGGTTCCAAAACCTTTCCAAACACAGCAGCACTCCAGTGTGTCACATCAGAGAATGTTCTGATGTCACATTCAGTGGAATTACGAGAAAAAAAATGCAGTGTCTCATGACATACTTCAGTTTTCTGGTACTAGGACACTACAGCAAGCAACAGTCAAAGAACAAGGTATGTGTCCAAACAGGTCTGACATTAGATAATCCTGAAGATTAGACAGATCATCCAAGAAACTAGTTCTTTACAAACACAAACCGGTCACAGGTTAAGGACCAGAAAAATCCAGCTACTCAAGTGACAGAAAGACGGTGACAAACTGAATACAGGAATACTCCTACAGCTTACATCTCAATTCATAACTTCCAAAGTCCCAGCACATTCTTTGCAAACTGCTTCTAGATTTGGGATCAATTGTTTCAGCAGAAATGACTTAGGTCACAGAGTCAGGACTTGGCAATGTTTGAAGGATGAAAGAAACTAAAATGCAATCTATGGTTTTGCCTTGGACTAATTGACTGGACTTCCTGAAGAGAAGGAGCAGTAAAAGGGCACCTCTGTTCAGGCCTGTCACAAAGCCAGCAATGGTGTTTACAGAAAATTTCAGACAGAGCCGAGTGGTAACCAGCCAGAAAAGCCTACAGCTGTGCAACACTGAGTTGAGGGGGATACTAACTGTGGAGAACAAGACTGGATTCAGGGATGTGGACCCATGGCAACGTGTTTATGAAGAGGACTTACTAACAGAATGGCAAACAACTTCTGTCCTCCAGGCTGTCAGCCCACGTTTTCTATGCCATGCTCACTCTCTGGAAAGAATAAACAGGAAAGCAATGACTGACAGCACTGCTATTTCCACTACAGAGAGACAAAAACCAGGAGAGTCTATTAAGTGCTTTGACTTGCTCTCTTCCCTCTGCTGCCTGCTACACAATTCCTCAAGAGGAAGATAAAAAGAAAAACCTTTGCAGTGTTTTTAAACGAACTGAAATAACTTTGCCTAAATGTGTTAATTTTGTTGTTTATTTCACAGAAGAGTAAAATAAATGTCCTTAAGATGATGTTTCTAGAGAAAGATTACCTTCTCATTAGAACACTACTGGACATGCTAGGAACACCACAGTAATACAAATTCCATGAAGTGACTCTCACTGACAGAAATTCTGAATCCCATTCCTAGCTTCAAATTTTCAATCTCTCTGCATAAATACTCAATACTCAGTAGATCTTAAGAACACACTACACCACTATAACTCTGTATTTTTTCACTAAATGGACCACTATCTACTGTCACCAGTGTGAGTGAGGCAGTAAATTCAAAGGAATTAACACGAGTTTAATTCCATAATACACCCAGAAATCACACACTGTACCTCCTTTCACCTGCTGTGTTAAGATTTCCAATCCATTCAGTTGAATTAGGTTAGAAAACCTGTGACCACACAGCATATGCTTTCTAAAGTCCAAAAGATGGTTTCTAAGAAAATAGTGATTGAAACCAAAATCCTACTTGTGACCAAGTGAGGCCATCTGCAGTGGAATTTCGATGTTGTCAGAGTACAGAGAAAGGGTGAAGGGCGAGTCACACTGTCCTACAGCCTTATCACACTGGTGGGAGTCCCCTGGCACTACATTATTTGCCCTGGTTCTCCAAGTCACACTATGCCTATCAACTTTCAGTGCTGTGCCTGAACATGTATTAAAATATTCCATACTAATGAAGCAAAAAATTAATGTTTTGCAATTTAGGGCTGGGCGAAGGTTAAAGAAGAAAAAATAGGGAGGATTTAGTTTCCTAAGCAGGAAAAGTCTACATTAATAATTTTCCCAGCAGGCCTTCTGTAGTTTTACTGCAAACAAGCACAGTCTTTGTTTCTCAGATCCTCTTACATCTGACATTCAAAGCCCTCACATCAGCAGCTCACCAAGGGGCAAAAAAAAAAGTGTGAACCAGTACTGTGTTCCAGAGCTGTCCTCAGAGCTGGTCCAGCAGGGCAGCACACTGACCCCTCTGCGCAGCCACTTGCTCAGACATACCCTCAACAACTCCTCTCAGTGACTGAAAGAGCAAATAGCTTAAGTGAAAGTGGTTTCATCTGCTGCATGGAATCAGCAAGCCACCTAATCTGCCTTGTTTTATTCCTAGGCTTTAGCAAAATCCTGTGATTAATTGCATGTTTTCACAAAGGACCAATGTGGAGATGGAAATGGCCAGGTCTACATCTTCTGAGCAGCATTAGGCTACAATTCAGCAATACCCTCATGAGACCGCAGGCTGCACCATGAGGGGCATCCACCTTTCCATTCACATTCCAGAGCTTGGGACAGGAAAGGACGAAGTGGAGCAGCAGAGTGTTTCTCTTCACCCAAACAAACAGTAGATGACACTGGTTAAAACAAAGGTAACAGTGAACAGAGTGACTTTTCAATAGCAATATGGGAACTTTTCCAAGGGAATTTCGGTCTTTTCAACTTTCATGTAAAATTTTAGGTTATACAAACCTAAAAAATTATCTTGATTAAGGAGGTGAGGGGGAACGCACTCCTTCTCCAAGTAAGTGTTTGAGGATTTTTCCTTGGCTGCTAAGGATTTGTGTTGGGTAAAGAAATGCTCCTAACAAACCAGCATTCTTTTCCACATGATCAGAGTCAACCAGCCCCCCTGCAGACAAAATGACCAATCAAATCAGCTTCAGATGGAAACCAACCCCCTCCGCATATAAACACAAGAATGAGACATACAAACCCATTTTTAAAGGTTTTGGGTTTGGGTTTTTTTTTTTTTTAATCTCTACCAACCACCTGTGGAAAGGTTCTTGCTATTGCTGGGACCAGCACACCAGACTAGAGAAGTCCCTCTCCAGGAGCCCAGATTATCCCCTCCTCCTGCACACACACGCTCCAAAGAGTGGTAAGTACACAAAACCATCATATTTTTTCTTCCTTTTTTCTTATTGTACAATTGGAATTGTTCTATCATTCTTTAATCAAAGAAATCAAAATTCTTTTCAGAGCAGTTTTATTTCTAAAATTTGCTAAACTAAGTATCACCTTAAACAAAATGGTTGCTGATTTTTCCCCTCAAAAAGAAGAAAATGCTCTCTCAAGTGACCACAGTCCTAAGAGCACGCAAAGCAAAATCAAAGTCATTATGCAGTATTTTTTCAGAAAGTTTTTGAGATGAGTGCTGGAAAGGTTCTGCAGACAGGGAGAATTTGCAAGCTACAGCAGCTAGGTGTTATGAAATTGGCCAAGAATTAGGAAAAAGTCATCCTCACCTTGCTGCACGCCTAACTCAGCATTTTCAGTTCCATCACAAATTAAAAGAAACAAGCTTCACAACTTCAAACTTGTTTTTACCATCTCCAATTATATCTCAGACTTCAACAATTTTCAATCAATAAATTAATTCTCTGTGCTTCTGGACACACAGCAAGCAGGCACCACTGCTCAGGACACCACACATGGGAATAGAGTGAACTCCAATGTCCTGCAAAACTTAGCCATTCTAGGCAAGTCATGGGAAAGTCTGCATCACACAGGGTAGGACTGCTCTTCAAAAACAGCAAGTCCCACAAAAAAAAAGGGTGGCAGCAAATATCTATTACTGCAGCTTTACATCAAATAAAACCCTCCCTTTTAACTGTCAAATTATCAATATTTAATTCTGCATTTAGGTTTCTTTATAAGGATTTAATATATACTGGAATATTTTAAATCCTTTACCAAAACTGCTTAAATGTTGCTTTTCTGCTTCTCTGAAAGTGGCCAGACTAGTTGGTCCACTCAGATGCTACTTCAAAATCAAGAATTAAGTGCTCATACAGATCCTCAGAGTACTTATGTGAAAATACCTTATATACAAAACAGAGCACTATTTGGCTTCCCAAAAATCAAGTATATAAGCAGCCTTGTTTTCTGTAGTATAAAAGGAGATACACTCTCCTATTTTACCACCTCTTTTCTTTAAAATGCATTCTGTAACAAACTGTCACAGGAAGTCAAAAGTACAAGCTCCCACATCCTACCCTTTACGGCATTTGCTTTGAAAAATGTGGCTTGGGGTCAACAAATTCAAGTTTCCATTTTTATAAGACCTACTTATAAATGTAACAAGTCCTGAAAACTGTTATCTTAATTCTGCACACTGCTCAGAAGTAACAACTGTGTCACAAACTACTTCCATTCATCTCAGTGAGGCATTAGCTACAAAACCAAAAGGACAAATATGTTTGAAATGTTAACTGTTCTACTCACAACAGTAGCATAAACTTTCAACTAGTGCAGCTATTCAAACTGAATTACTTTTTACATTTCTAAGACTGTCTCCTAATGTAAGTTATATGATCTAGTCATGTCATCCATGAAAAAAACCCTTCATTTCCTAATAATAATGCCAGAGCATCTCCAAGGGTGGCCATTCAGTCTAAAAATAAAAAAAACAATAATCTAAAAATAAGAACACACAAAATAGTTGTTTTAATAGCATGAAAAATGCCTTTAAAAATTATCTTAGTTTGCTCTTGATGCAAAGCACAGAGGCAGCAACTGATCTGCACAATCGTAGCTCAGAGGAGACAAGGTTTAAATCTGAAGCTCGTACATGATCCTGCAAAGCCAGGCCAAGTAAAGAGGGAACATACACATCCTCAGAGGGGCATGCCACTACGCAGGTTCTAGTAAATCTTCAAATGATGCTGCAGTTGTAAGCAGTTTTTGCAGTCACTCCCAGAAAACAGCAGGTCTTCATGACCATTTTTCTGTCAGAACGAAGAAGTAGAGCATAAACTGTTTCAAATACCTTCCAAGGTCAATTAGAACAGACTTAACTGCTAAGACCAGAAGCCAAGCAGGTAGAGCAACACTGCAGAAATCTCCCCTGAACACAGCTCCTTGCTCAGGCTCTTCAGAAGGTTGCAAATGCATTTGTGTCTCAAGCTGAGAACAGGCTGTAAGCGTCACTTCAAATGCCTTCAACTGAGAAGGCAAACGAAAATAAAGTAAGTGCTGCCAATGAGTTCCCCTGCAACCCTACCTGAGTCCTAAGGAGAAGCTAAGCAAGAGGAAAGGAGAGGAAATCAATATGGTGGCATGGAGGGGGAATGCAATAAAGGCTGTTACAACACAAGGAAAAAGATCTCAATCAAAAAGGCAAAGCATGAAACATCCGTGTGCCTAAATCATGAATTTCAGAAATGCAAGCAACATCTGAAAGCTGTAAGGCAAGGTTTTATCACACACAAATCACTAGCTGGCCAGGTCAGTTCAGACCTGTCCCACTGCTAGAAGAAGGAACCTATGATTTTTTTAAAAATTAATACTCACCCTACCTTGATTTGTCTTAGATGATTTGTCATAGAAGAAAGAAGCCAGGATGGAGGACAAAGTGGTAAAAATACTGAAAACCAAAAAAAGCTAAGAACTGACAGACACGCTGGTATTGGTGATAATTTAGCTTTCAAGATAACATAAACAGGACGGATTAGACACAGCAAATTTGTGATAAGGCACTGGTCAGCATGACAAAAGAGGTTTAGAAAAGCGATTTCTGACAGTTTCTGTCTTTCTAGTCAGGGGCTATCAGCTGGGAGATGGAGGGACAAGAAACACCCCAAATCTGCAACAGTTGCACAAGCCAGCAACAAGGAAAAGCAAAACCCTCTGAAAAATGAATAACCTAACATAAAGATTGTTGAAAAAGAACACTGGACAAATCTGGATAAGAAACAGAGCGTGTATGTTATAGTGGAGACAAACATTCGCCAACAAAAACAATTTTTCTTTTTGAATCAAAGTTGAAAATCCTTCCTAAAACATACACTGAAACTGGGATTAATGTGAGGTCACATCAAGGACCATGCTACACAGGGAATTCAATCAGGCGGTCCAAATGGTACTTTATAACTTCATTAATTTATCACTAACAAGGAAAGACGGTATTTGTATTTTGTTTCTATGGGCAAGGAAAGGAGTACACAGAAGATGTTAACACTTTTTAAATTCAAAGTCACATCTGCTCTTAAGCTGCCTCTGTTTCTGAGAATGCAGAGGACTGATCCTCCAGCCTGAGTAAGCTATTTCCCATGGGGCAGTTGCTCTTTTGCCTCTTACTCTCACCCAACTGCACTGCTCTCAAAGTCTATTTGCATTTTTTTATCTGTTTTTTTTTCACTCCAAGAAGCTGAGACTTGTGACTCTTAATCCATCAACAGTGCTTGAAAAAAGGGGGTTTGGAACTCAAGATTACATATTTCTAATGTTATCCCCACCACCAAAACAGAAAACTAACATTTTCAACAGCCCTAGACTAGAAAAAACAGAGCACTGTACCAGTGCATAACCAGGTTAACCTCAGAAGGCAAATTCACCCGCTGTGAGTCTCAAGGGGCAGAGACACAGGACTGTTCTGAAATGTGCTGTTGGGAGCTCATGTAGGTGCTCTTTCTTAAGTGCCTTAAAAGTACGTCAGGAATCAATCCTCCCCCATGGAAAACACCCCAAAGAACCTGACTGATTTTTTTCAGTTTAAGACAACGTTAAGTGATTAGTCACCACTCTAAGAAGCTCCTTAATTGACAAATCTGAGATCCTACAATGCTGACAGCATTTGCTCTAAGTCTGTAGCATGCAAGCACACTGCCTTAGCACTCATGTGAAGATCTGAAGCACAGTCAAGACAAATGTACCATCTTAAGAATGTTTTCCCTTTTTCCTCAATGTACATAACACTGCACAAAAGGTTTCTGTCACCAATCAGTAAGCATCAGAATCATTTTCACAACAAGTATTTGTTTTGTAAACCCAAATTGCTTAGAGTCTTCAAAGCAGACACTGCCCTCAAAGTACTACAAGAATTTACAGAAAAACACAAGCTTTGGCTTTTGGTTGCGTTTCATTGTTTTGGGTTTTTTGTTGGTTTGCTGGTTTGTTTAGAATGCACGATGCACCCAGAAGCATTCTGCTTTGTAAGTGTTCTCTATTCAAACAAGGGAGTGTTTCTTTTGAGTACTGCTTACTCTAAGATGATAAAACCAAGACACTGTTCAGAGTTCATTTTGAGCATGGTCCCCATCATCCCTCCCATTCAGAGATGCCCATTTTCCAGCTACTTCAAGCCTCCAGAAAGGCTCGTCTAAATCTTAACACAAGGACTGTGCTCTAGAGACAAGTCACTAGTCACAGGATTACTGAAGCATGTATAATTGCATTCAGGTTACTGTACAGCAAGAGTGAGAACTGCCATTCAGGGAGCTATGCAGCAGATTGAAGAGCCAACTCAGTGAAGGTGGGGGTTCATGCTGTGAACTGGATGTACTATGACCAAAACCCCCCAAGAAAAGTAGCCTGGTACCATATGCCAGGAGAACCTGATCAAGTCCACTGTAGTCTCTGACACAGGGAATGGTTTCAAAATATTCCTCTTGGGAGACATGAACTGGAAAACTAAAAATGAGGGGAAAACCACCAAATTCCACACAGGCCATCATCTACTCGATCTCCCTCTGACTACAGCATGGACAGAAGTAATAGCTGGATGGTTTTAAGAAGCTACAGAAGAAAAGAAAAAAAATTAGCTAAATAGTCACTGTGATGTCAATCCCCATACCTTATCAAACACCAAATATCACCTCATCAAACATAAGTAAAAGCAGAAGAGAATGTTCTGTAGTTACTGAAATTTGGTTGAAAATTAAGCAAGCAGTCATGAAAACTGCTGGTTTATGGGAACAAAGATCACAAGACAAATTTTCACCTACCATAAACTCATTCTGAAGTTCAGGATCCTTACATCTAATGGATCTCAAGAGAAAACTAAGATGGCACTGTTGGAAAGGAAAAATCCAACTCCTCTACAAAAAATGTATTAGACTGAAACAGTCATCATTCAAAGAAAGGTCAAAATTGATAGGAAACCAAATGACTAAATACACCATGTATAATTATTATTTGAAGAATTTACATGTATTTTTAAATCCTATGTTCTACAAACAAGCTTCCTCACGACCTTTTTTAAACAGGTTGTATGAAGTCTCTATTTTACACAAACCTGTACTTAATTTTAATCTGTCCCAGGTGAACTTTAAACATCCAATATTTATAAAATGTATGGATTTGAGTGACCAGTATCTTTTCAAAAGACATTCAGCAGCTCTGGCAAATTCCACAAGCTTTGAGGTTTAAAAGCAAGAAAAGGAGCCTAATATGCCAAATACCTACAGGTATCCATTTTTGCTTCCCATATCTGCAATTCCACCTTAATTCCTGTATGCTTGCTGTCCTATTCTATTTGGCCACTAATAAAAATTGCACTGCTCAAGCAGACTAGACTGAAAATAATGTCACAGTGTATTTTTTCTGTATTGGTCTCCTGCCCTCTTTTTACCTGATAATTACATAAACAGCCTCAGATTCCCAGAAGCAGCTCTGCCCTGAATACTGTAATTCTGTTTAACTGGACATGGTGGGTGCAGACAGCAGACAATTCTTGAGCTAGGAGAGTCAGAAAGGGCTAGTAGCTAAAGTACAGCATTCCCCTAAAGCACATAAATACATTACAGAAATAATATAACAAACATTATTTCCTTAGTACTATACTATTGTTAATAGTATTCATAATCGTATTGGTAAATTATTATACTCTGTGCAAAAGAAGTTACAAAACCTCATGTAATCGGTTTCTTTTCACACACAATATGCCTAATCCCATCCCACTTAGCCATAAAGAATTAAAGCATGCGACTCCAATGTAAATTTATGAATATAAATTTCATACTTTATCTTCCAACAACTAAGCAGGGAAAATTTGAGTAACAGTCAGATTTTTAAATCTAATCTTTTTTAGCAAAGTATTACCACAAACAGTGGTAAATTCCTCTCCAGGCTCCTGACTTAATCTTCTCTGGATTGCAATGTATAAGCCCTCCTTTGTTGGCTGCAGTATTTCAACCCCTGCTGATGTGTCAGAAGCTGTGAACGTTAGGCAAAATACAAATATGTGGCATTTTATCACTTTTTTCCCTTTCTTCTCCTTTCTAGGAGATGACAACAGATATGATAGAGAGCAATAACACCAAATCCAGCGCTCCCCTCCTGGCTCAGAGATACCTGAGGCTGGTGACCAAGGATGGACACAGCACGTTCCAGATGGCCGGTGCCCAAGGCAGAGGTGTGGCATACCTCCGAGATGTGTGGGGGATACTCATGGACATGCGCTGGAGATGGATGATGCTTGTCTTCTCGGCATCCTTTGTCATTCACTGGCTGGTCTTTGCAGTGCTCTGGTATCTGCTGGCTGAGATGAATGGGGACCTGGAGCTGAACCATGACTCTCCACCTGACAATCACACTATATGTGTCAAGTACATCACCAGTTTTACAGCTGCCTTCTCCTTCTCACTGGAGACACAACTCACAATTGGCTACGGCACCATGTTCCCAAGTGGGGACTGTCCCAGTGCTATTGCACTGCTGGCAATCCAGATGGTCCTGGGGCTCATGCTAGAAGCCTTCATCACAGGTAATCCTACCTACTGTGTCTTTAAATCCAATTGTTACACCAGTTGTAAGAATGGAGCTAGAAATAAATACTGTTCATTTTGATAATATGAAAGAATAACGTAGCCAATACAAGCATGACAAGACTTCACCTATGTAGTACTATAAGTTAAACACCTTTCATCAACAAAAGACAAATTAGATGTTATCAATAACTGGACTTAAGTATTTCACTATTCATTGGAAAATACTTGTGGCGGATCACTGCACATCCCTCTCAATCATTTATTTCTTGTACCATTATCTCTCCAAGCTTTTACCACATAATTACAATATTTAAAGTCAATTTGTTTTGACTTTTAAGGTATATTTTTATCTAGCTGAGCTATCTTCACTGATCTTTAACTCAGTGTTTACATATTCCTCAGGACCCAAGGTAACGAAAATTTTCACAGTATCACAGCTATTTTGAGGCATTTTAAATTATTTAAAATATCCTTCATGTTTAAAGTACTTCAAAACAGTTTGAAAATACACAGGTTAGTTTACTGTGTATTAGAAAGAGCTTCTACAGTGTAACACACCAAGATCAGTTCCTATTACCAATTGCAGTAAGCTGGGGCAAGCTAACAGCCTCCTTACAGCTACAGTTAACTTCCAAATATTAGTAAGTGAACATAATTTAGAAAATAAGCATTTTAGGAAAGCTATACTTTTTTGAACAAAAGCAAGTTAGTATGATGCCAACCTAGCAATTTTCAAACATGGTCTTTCCAGTCTCAGCCTGCTTCTGCTCCTTTGGAGTCTGCAGGGAACCAGCCCAGGCTCTGTGCTTGCACTGAGTTTGCTCTTTCCTGTGCTCCAGGTGCTTTTGTGGCCAAGATCGCGCGCCCGAAGAACCGGGCACTCTCCATCCGCTTCTCGCACTCTGCTGTGGTCACACACACCGAGGGAAAGCCACACCTCATGTTCCAGGTGGCCAACACTCGCTCCAGCCCCCTGACCAGCATCCAGATCTCCGCTATACTTTACCAAGAACAAGAGAGCGGGCAGCTGCACCAAACTAGCATTGACTTCCACCTGGACAGCGTCACTGCAGACCAGTGTCCTTTTTTCATCTTCCCACTGACCTACTACCATTCCATGACTGCATCCAGCCCGCTGGCTGCTCTCCTTCAGAGAGAAGCTCCTCACCACTTTGAGCTGGTCGTCTTCCTGTCAGCTGTGCAGGAGGGCACAGGAGAAACATGTCAGAGGAGAACATCCTACCTCCCATCAGAGATCCTGCTGTACCACCGCTTTGCCTCCCTGCTAGCCCGCAATGCCAAAGGCGAATACCATATCAAGATGGAGAATTTTGACAAGACTATTCCTGAGCTCCAGGCTGCAGCTGACTCAAAGAGTCCAAAAAGGACTGACAAGGAGATCTGCATCAATGGACAGCATGCCGACAGCTTCCAGCTCTCTGAGACTGGCCTCACAGAGTAGAGATAATAAACCTTGAACTTCGTGCTTTTTTAATTATTATTACATTAAACTTGAGGGTTCCATTTAAAAACTTACTTCCTTGCCTGCCCTGCAGTAATCTCTCTCTTGTACTCCCATCCTTTTGATTACAGCGTGATATACAGAGTGAAGAGAACTTGTGTGCCCACTGAGGAGAGGCTGCATTAACCACCCAGGATGAAGTCAAGTGCATGAATCACAGTACTAATTCCCAAGAAATAACAAGAGCTACCTGCTGAATTCATCTGACTGTGATTATAGCCACACTGATCCTGAGAGATCTTCAGAACTCCCAAAGCTGACCAAACTCATAATTAACCAGCTTGTGACAAAATGGACAACAAAACAAAAGCAGAAAACAATGTGGGGTCATTCAGTAAATACATGAGTTCTGGTATACGTTACTGTTCAATCAAGAGCCTAGCTTTTCTATTCTCTTAACTCTTTGGGAATACAGAGTTACATCATTTTTCAGATGGCTCAAAGTCCTACCAATCTCTCATAGCAGTGAACAACATTCCTGCTGTGCTTATTAAGCCAAATTGTAAATACTAAGTGCAGTTCTTCCTTCTGCCAAATAAGAGAATATCTCACTTCCAGACAGGTCTATGAAGGCACTACCAAAAAATCTGGATGCACATGACAAATACCGCAATGGAAATTTTTTCTTATTTGAAAACACTAAATAAATTATTTAGCAGCGGAAAAAAAAAGGACTATTTTTAATGAATGAACATCCTTTTTTTTTTTTAAAGGCTCATACATTCCACACGTTTTCACCTTTGCACTGCTTGTCTTAAGTACATCTGACCCAGAAGGATGCACTATATACATGAGAAGTAGACTACATTCATTGATTTTTTTATGCTTTCTAACATCAATCTTTGCCTGTACACACAGCACAAAAATATTTAGAGACACTTGAATCAATTTTGAAATAAAAAATTAAAACCAACTATACATGAGACTTCTGTATTTAAGTGCCTCTTAAACCTACTGCAATTAAGATGCAGTTCTGAAGCTCCTAAATAATTTAAGACACTAGAGGAAAAACACAATGATGGATGACTATTTCCAAGCTCTCAACAAAAGCAGTGTCTATTAGGTATTCATACCTGGACACTCAAGTAGAATTAAAATATTAAGTTATCTTTCAAAGGTAAAACATGTTTCCCAGAAACCCAGATGGCATAAATAGCAACTTTCACTGACAACAGCATCACACACTACCAAATATGCTTCCTCTTAACTTCACCCAAGTGGTCAGCAGCAGGAAAAATGGTCTCAAGCTATCTGGTGAGATAGTTCAACTGAATTCTTCTCAGGTCACAAAACTGTTCACTGAAGTGTGTTCATAACCTGAATGGGGTCAGCCAAAAGCTACTTTGGTTTAGGGTCTGGAGATATGGGGAGCTACCCCACAGAAGCATTCCACACAGAGTCAGGGAAAGAGGCAGAATGGCCACATTTTTGTTGCAACTGAGCTCTCATTCCAAAACAGTTTTAAGTGTTGCCTTCCCTCATTGCAGACCTCAGATAGATTTATCACAGACACTCCCAAAATCTCTTTCAAACATAATTCATGGACAAGCCTTCATGACAACTGTGGAGCTCGGAAAGCAGCACGCTATAAAGTTACACTGCCTTCATGCCTTTTCATCACAGCTTTTTTAGTTGTTGACTCATACACAGTTTAAAGAGCCCTTTTCCACCCTTGTGTCAACACCAAAGATTTTTAATTACTTCTTGCATTTTTCCCCTGTTCTCTATCAATGTAAGACATTGATAAGAGTCCTACAAATTAAAAATCAGCACAAGAGCAGTAGAACAGACTCCTGTGTCAAGTCTGGAATAGGGCAGCATTCTGTGTGAGGTATTGAGTATTCTGTTTGACAGTATTCTGGGTGAGGCATTGTTTTTCCCATATATCACATGGGACTATAATCTCATGATTTAGAATCAAAGGTATACAAAGCTGTTTCTAATTTCAATTAATATCTAATCAAAGGTGAGGTGCTTTGTTTGATTTCTAAATGACTTGATACTTTAAAGTTGTCCTGGTTTTAAAATAATTTTCTCTTTATAGATTTGGTTTAAAAGGGAGTACAACAGTAAGTATAAAAAAAGCCTGTTGTTAGTATATGTTGAATGTAATCCTCAAATATTACATTTTGGAATGCAAAGCTGAATAATACTGCAGAAGCAAATTAGACAAAGAACTGTGTAGTTACTTCAGAACAAGAGCAGAAAAAAATATTAATACTGCTTTTACAGTTCCAGAGAACTGGTGAATCATGGATGTCTGAAAGTACTGGAACATCCCATGGCCCAAACTGGAGCAAAAGCTTAGGAAAATTGCTGATGGGCTCTGATGCACAAACAAAGCACTCCATGCTTTAGCACAGCAAGAGCAAACTGGTGATGAATCTTCTGTGGATGTAACTCCTGCCAGCAAGACAGGGTAGAAGAACAAGCCAGGCAGAGTGAGGGGAAAGTACAATTCAAAGAAATTCAACCTCCTTTTTACAGCCACTTGAACATACCTTTTATGTTTAACACACCCTGCTCCTCCCTCCCATTTTCTGCCCACAAGTCTTCTGAACCTAACCAAAACCGACACATTAAACAGAACTCAACCAGGTTCCACAACTGACTTACTAACAGGTTTGTTTAAGCTACATAATTATTTACTACCAGTTTGTAACTGCTGGTAAGTAATCAAATCCCTTTAGCTACTAAGCTGGAATTAGTCAGGACATTGCACAGAAAATAAAGCAGCTTTTGTGCAGAGACAGATGTGCTCAAGAAAGCAACTTACTCATTTTCTCTGCTAATAGCCTCAGCCTTCCAGAAACAACTTGGGTTCTAAGTGAAGTCTTTCAGAACTGTGACAATCTGCAAATACTTCGTGCATCTTCAATCCACATGCTGAAACCAGGAACAGATACTGTTTATGCTGAGAATCAGTCGAATGTGACCTTGCAAGCTGTTGTGAGCTCTTAAAAAGCAATCATTCATTTTTAAGAACAGCATATTGATCATATTTGAGAAGTAAGTATTTGTTAAATTTCTATTACTTTTTTAATCTCTTGATTTTTAATTGAGGGTTCTTGCATTGTCCTCCACTAGAAATATCCAGCAGTGTTTAAATATTTGATCTCTTAATAATTCTCTAATGTGATAGCCAGAACAAAGAACTTGAAAAAGTTGGCAACTCAGTCAATTATGTAATCTGAATCCAATGCACTATGAAAGAGCAATAAAAAACTGAAGAACGGTAACATTATAGAATAAAATCCTAAATTAAGGAGTTTAACCAAGCTAACAGAAACCAGTACAAGCATCTGCTAAAGCATGTTAGCCTGAATTACAACCTGCCTATCAATTCCTTTCCTGACCTCTCTGCTTTCATAGCTTTGTGTAGATACTAGTGCTTGCTATTAACCTGGGACATCTGTATCCCTCTCTCACACTCAAAATATTTTGTCAGTGGAAAGCCATTGCGTAACAGTAACTATTTGTAATTAATCAAGGCTTGAGTTAGAACAGACCAACATTTTCTGTCAACATTTCTGTGCTCTCCACCTTATCTCTTTGGAAGTAAAGGGGAGAGAAATGGTCTTCCCACTTACTTGCAACATCAACCTCTAACACAGCAATACACAAACTACTATTGTTAAAACAGTATTTTTATAATATAACTTCAGAAAGATTGAAGGTCTTTTGCCTCTCATACTGATTAGCCAAGAAATATAAGAGACTAAAGAAGAGCAATTAGGTACTCAAAAAGCTTCATAATTTGAGAATAAGCACATCATGTCTCATAATGAGCTTCCAACAAATTGCACCAGGACACCATCTCCACTAGGGAACAGCTCTTGGAAGATGCACTCCATGGTGCAACTCCTGATCACTAGCAGTTGCTACAAAGACAAAATGCTCAGCACTAGCTGCAGAAGCCAACCTCTGGCAGAAGTCAACTTCAGTAAAGACATTTTGCACACTACAAATTCTCCTCAGTTTCAACTGAGAAATATATCTGATCCTATACCAATATGCAGTATTTTTATCCATCTTTATCAGAAACGTGGTACATTCTATAGTATGGAACTGGAACCGTTGTATTTCTAATCACAACAACAAGGAGCTAAATAAATAAAACCAAATTAACTGTAGTAGATACTACTTTTACATCCATTTTTCTTTCCTAAAAAATGCAGTCCTGAATTCTTAGTAATGCTTGCTTTCTCCGATTTTCATTTTTTCCTAGATCTCTCAATATAAAGATACACAAAAAGTTCAAAGTTTCACTACTGACGTTTAAAACTGGTCAATCTCTGACCAATACCCTCTTTTTAAAGGAGACAATGAGGAAAACACACACATCTTACTTTTGTGTTGACATTCAACTTAACAAGCAGAAAAATAAAAGCACTCTTCAGAAGCTGTGAACATGAATTCCTACATGGAAAGAGGACTGGAAGCGCTTTGAAAGCAAACTCCTATGGCATGTGTCACAATGGTAATCTGGAAAATTACTAATATGGCAATTTATACTACTCCTACTAAAAAAATACCAACAGCGAAGCAGAGATTAAAATACATTCTTGTCAACTTCTAATTGCAATTGGATCTCTTTGGGTTTGTCTTTAAATTCAACCTACAACTATCTCTTCTGACCTATGCTTTCTCAGCATGTTACCAAGGTGGGTATGTAGCCAAGACTCCTCTAGCAAAGCCAAAGATCCCCTGGGTCCTAAACAGAGAACACACATAGTCAGTAAGCTCTTCCTAGTACAAAACCTCTCAGTAGGCACAGCTGTGCTCCATGCATATAGAAACATGCCACAGAGAAAGAGAATAGGCATACCGGAGAACAAGCAATGCATGAGCCCAAACAGCAGAAGTCACTGCAGTTACCAGATAGCCAGAGCTGCCCTGATGTTCCCACCACCCTTAGAATGTCTACATTTCATCTCCAAGATGAAAAGCCCACTCCAACTCAAGTTCAGCTGGATGTTCAGATGTACTGAGTCACAATTAAGGATCCAGCATTCTGCCAGAAGGTGGCCAGTGTGATGCACTTCAGAAACAGAATAGGGGAGGAACAAGAGACAGGAGAGCAGACAACCAGACTGATCAGGAGGTTCAGACGATAACTAATTTGATCAACAGTAAATCCATCAGCATGGGAACCTCAGGAAACTGCTGAGATCTCTCTCTCACTAGCAAGCATTCAAAAAAATTAACAGTTCAAATGGTCAAGAAGTCCTGGGCACCAAAACAGCCCACACCAGGAATGTTTAAAGCTGCACTAAGAAAAGGCATATTGCCACAGCACACCTGTTCATCAGCACAGGCTTCTTCCACAGAGGTACAGCAACTTACTTCAGCTGTAGACATCACATCTTAATAAAATGAACAGAACCTACTTACTCCACATTTTTCTTATCTACCACACTTAAATGTCCAATAGCAAGAACAACACAAAATAAGAGAAAAA
The DNA here is from genome assembly GCA_020086605.1 of Lanius collurio. Classification (NCBI taxonomy): domain Eukaryota; kingdom Metazoa; phylum Chordata; class Aves; order Passeriformes; family Laniidae; genus Lanius; species Lanius collurio. Next base: position 448,128 of record JACBWW010000121.1, read on the forward strand.
ATACTTTGAGAACACCTTTAGCAACCTGGCACCGTATCATGAATCTTGTATCAACAGTATACTTGGAGCAATAAGAAAAGTTGATATATGTAGAGGTCCATTCCCCCAAACACACCCTGCTCCTCCCTCCCATTTTCTGCCCACACAGTAACAAAACCATACCTGGATCTTTTCGCCCTGGTTTTTCAAAGCGTCTGTCTCCCCTAGAAAGGCAGAATAGAAGTTTCAAATAAGGTTTTGGAACTACTCCAAAAACTCACTTTAGGTATAGGTTTTGTTGATTTTCTTTACTTGGTGGGGAACTTTGTTAAAGTTGGAGCTTGATAGACAGTACCTTTAGAGGTCCAAGTGACAACTGAAATTTTCAGGAACACCAATACACACAAGGCCCTTGGGAACTGGGTATGTTTTCAAATGTGCCCCTAACTACTGTGAACAATGTCAAAACTAAAACTGAAGCAAATCCTTTAGAACCAGCACTTCCATTGCAACTGTCGTAACTTATGTTCTCTTAAAGTAGTTCCTTCTTCCCAGGAACTCATCAGAAAAATTCTTTGCAAAATAATCTTCTTTTACTTGCTCCTGAGCCTCAAGAAACATTACTGTGTGTTTGACTGCATCTTAGAAACTCAGACACTTCACTCACAGATATAACTAATTACCTTTCCTAAAGTACTTTTATGAAGTCAAAAGGCACAAATGGAAGCTGAACAGATGTGTGTAAAAAACTTTTAAGGGCTAGAGTTCTGTTACCTTTCCTCCCAACTCTGTGATCTGTGCATTTCCCTGCCCCCTCCTCGCCCAAATCCACCCTCCACTTCATCAAAACTTCTTTGGTAGAAACCGCTTTCTCCTCGGCCTCTGCCTGAAAAGACAAAAAACACAAGTGTTTGTATAAATAATAAAAGAAGTTGAAAGAATCAGGTAGGTTTTCCCTTTCTTGGTGTCCCTGTGAACTAATCTTGCAGTCTTAAGCCCCAGTGAAATTCTGGGACAAAAGCAAAAAGAAACAAAGACTGAAGAAAAGAGTCTTATGCAAAAATTCTTATCAAGAAGTGCAAGACTAGACAGAACAGGCAAACAATTCCAAAATAAATACGATGCAGAAAAATACAGATACTTACCCAAGAGAAATTACCAAATAAGTATGTGTTGTTCACACAACATCCACATTGCACATGTGTGCTTCACACACAAAAATCAGATTACTTTTCACAGCAAACTCCAGTATAGTGGCACTGCAGATGTAGTTTTAATTATTGCTGTCAAGGGTCATAAAGGAGAAGGAAGCTTCACTGCTATTAAGTTCTAGTGACTGCCAGCAAAAATTTCCCCCAGGATCAGTAGGAAGAAAAAAAGGATCACAGGATGGCTATAGGCAGGTCAGAATGAAGAACCACATTAGAGCTATAGCTTAAAAATTATTCTACTGATCTTTTCAGCATATGATTCTCTATAGACAGCTACCAAGTGTTAAGCCAAAAAATTACAGACATATCCTCAAGCAAAGCATCTTGAAGCATATCTTCAGGGCTTGAAAAGGTGTGGGGTGTTTGGGTAAAGAAAAACCAAGCCACATACAATAGAAAAACAACACCCACACACATCCCCAGCCCTTCAAAACAATTTTCAGCACTGGTTAGGTTAATGGCTGGGTTGAAGTTTCCAAATCTACAAAAAATAAACACTTCTTCACACAGGGCTCCAGCACAAGGAATGGCAGGTTTTAATCAGCTAATTTACCATTTCAATGATCTCATGGGAAGAAGACGAACAAGTGGAACATCTATCAGCTAGTTGTCAGGATAACGCCTTGCCTGCATATATATGCAGTCTCTACAGTCAAGTTCTAGAACCTATAAACCACCTGCTAACACAAATTCTTGGCTGTATAAGTATCTCAGGCATCAATCTTTTCACATTTCTCTATTCCTGGCTTCAAGGAAAAAAATCACCTCAAAGCACAAGGTAGAAACCTGGCCAGGGATCTGGAAGAGTAAGACAGAAAGACCAAATGAAACAGGAAACTAACACCTTCAGAATGGACTGCAGTCCTTGTAGTCTTTTGAAGAAAGTAGTAATAAAAACCCTCTACATTTAAAATCTAAAGACACCTGAATGCATCAAGGAATCATACCTTGTTTTCAGTGTCTTATGACTATAAAAATTTGAAATAATCATGACAGTTGCAACAGTTCCTCTACTATTCTATACTAAATCTCAGAACGGGTAGCAGGGGAAAAGGGCAGAAAGTTGCTTTTCAGGCAGAGAATAAGAAAAGTGATCCGTAGATAAGCCAGTTAGGGTCTTCAAATACACAACTGCTTTTGTATCAGGCAGAACAGGTTGCAGGGTGTATAAGGAACAATTTTAACATCCTCTTTGGACAAAACTATCTTGTTCTATCTCCAGCAAAGCTGAGCAGTGGCAGATCTCCCAGAATCACAAAGATGCAGCCTTCCTTACCAAAGAGTTTTGAGGATACTTACGTTCAGATGAAGACCGGACAAAGTGAAAAAAGATAAACAAAACTCATCAACAGAGGCCACATCTGGTTCAGGAAATATACTGAGCTGCAAACATCTGGCAGCTGAGCCTCTTCGCCTTTGTATTTCTCTCAGTCCTTATTCTCTTGCCAAGATGCCTCCTTTTGGCTGTTGCTAGACTATGGACACTATATTAAGCAAGCCCTTGCCATATTCAGCATAGCTGTTCTTACATGAACTCAGGGAGAGGCAGAGGAGCTGATGGAGCACTCAAGGTAAAAGAGAAGAAATTAGTGTAAGACCTATGAGAGTTATTAGAAACACAAATACTTTCACTATGCAAGGCAAATGATACTACAAGGTTGACCACAGTCACGAGTGTAAAACAAGTTGCCGAGGCAAGAAACGGGAAGACGCGATACATCAAAACCAGCACAGTGTTTATCCAGTTAAAGCATTATGGGTCCCCTAAAATCCTGGAAAAGGATTCAAAGTTGTTATTCTTCCCAAATAAAAGTGAGAAAAGTTTCAGCAGCTCATGCAATAGCAATCTTTGCCTAATTTCTTCACTACAGGAAAGCTCTCTTCCTCTCACAAGAGTTAATAAAGCAAAAGCAATTCACAGAGTCAAAACAGAACAGAGGCACTGAGTCATCTCCTGTGTCTGAAGTAGCAGAGGTGGAAAGTTGCATACACTTTCCCAACAGAAACAAAGCAGGCTTGTAGTCAGCAGCAGCAGTACTGCAGTGCTCCCCTTGCAGGGTGAGTGCACGCTGCCTGCTGGAAGCAGACACATGCCACCAGCACCACAACACTGCCAGTATGGGACATTTTACCGGCAAACAAAGCAAGTATCCTGTATGAGAGCAAGAATCAGCTGTTTTACCAGCAGCATTACTTATGCCCACTTAAAAGTATGTGAAATCACAGCCTGAGAAACCTCCCCCTAGCCTGAGGAATTCACCACTCCTGTATCACAGTTCATCAGTATTTCAGTTGTGCTGAGCCAATAATGGTCTGAATTAAAAGATAACTTTGCAAAACATCCAAACAACTGCCATTAGACATTCAGGTTAAGGCTGCCTGTGGGGTGACAGTACTCAACTACCAGCTGTAGTGATGCCACACAGTACTGGACAGGACTGCTGAAGCCCTGGTTGTGTCACCACCTCATCCATGTGTGGGAACAACACAGACCCATCCAACAGTGCCCAGCACAAGCACATGTGCAGCCCCAGCAGACACCAAGCAGAGCATGGTGCAGGAAGCATCAAACAGATCCTACCAAGCTACAGAAGAGAAGCAGCCAGTCAAGGGAAACGGTGGTGTGCAAAGTCAGCCACGGAAACTGTGGTGTACAAAGTCAGTCATTCAGCAAGTACTACATGGATGGGTCTGACCTGAAAGTGCACACTAGGACACAGCTAATGCTGGTCACAGAATGCATGAGAAATGCCTGCAGAGAGGATAAAACTGCACATGTAAGCACATCATTTGACATTCTGCTTCTGCACTCCTTGGCTTACTTTAAACAGAATGCCACTTCTGAAAAAAAAAAAAATGCCTGACACACAAGCAGCAGACTAAGTGCACATGTTGCACGAAGTACTGAATGCAAAGTGAATAAATGCCAACACACCTTTCCATTTAGGAACTGTGTGGGGCAACTGAGTCATTTGTATTTCAGTAACTTCTCAAAAACCTCAGGATGAGGACATCAATCCACTGGACATTGCAATCATAACAGCCAAGTCTCTAACTTGAAAAATAGATGAGTTTGAATTTAAGTAAAAATATAAGACACAAGCAGGAGGGTAAGACACAGCACAAACTGTCCTTCTAATTGTCATTACAAAAAAAACCCAAACCAAACCCTACAGAATACAAGAAGCAAATTCTTGATATTACAGCATAACTGGAGTTTAGGATCTACAATCACAGCCATAATACTGTTTGGAAAAAAGAGAATAACTGTAGCTCAACTACTGCTGTTTAGATATGAGAACATTACACTTTCACACCATTGATACACTTTCCAACAGCGGCAAAAACAGACTACAAAGGGCAAAGAGGCTGGGTGGGGAAAGAGCTCTAATGGGAAGCAAAGGACCCTTCTTAATAGTCTTAACCAAAGGGAGAAACAGTAAAAAAACGAAGTGTCTGTAAGCTTACAGCCCATTTCAGGGACTATTTAAATCTCTCATCATCTGAGGCTTTTATTCATGAAATGTTGACATTCCAGTCCTGCCAGCACAAAGCACAGGGCTTAACTGCACACCACAGGGAGCTCCCAGGAAAACAAGTCAATTAGAAAAGAATCACGTGCAAGTACTTGGTTTCTTTAGAGACTACAACCTCTTTTTTAAAAAACAGAACAAACCAATCCAAAAATCAAAGCATCTTCCATATAATAAGCACGTTCTCATCATCGCAACATAAGCGTTGTCAGTAAACGTTGGGGTGACTGCCCAGAAAATATTTACTGAGTGTTAACTTGCACTTTTAAATACTGGTAAGTGAATTCCATTGAATGTTCTACCCGTAACACTCCTTTACCAGCATTTCTTCCCCTTGCCAATCCACCACAGATTGCTTCTCGTGTTCTCAAATGCTGGAACACAATTCCATGATTTGTGCCTCAGTGAGGGAACTTCATTAACAAAACTAATCACACATGCAAATTCCTCTCTAAAGTTGCTGTGGTGCAAGTCCCTTCAAGACAGCAATCTCATTTTGGTAAAGCTGAAACCCACACTGGCTAGGCAGCAGCTTTGTTGCATACAACTGTGTAAAGTTCCTGGAGAACACCAGAAAACCTTTTGTACCCAGGCAATTTTGCAGTGCAATAAAAATGCTTTCCAGCTGTTAAGTGAGGCAGCTCATTTAGTGAATGAACTCCAAAGAAATTTCAAGTCCTTTTCACTGTAACTAGAAAAAACAAAATTGCATTTAAAGCCTGCTACTTACAAGCAACATTTTTCTAAATCAAAACATCATGTCAACAGTCCTATATTGAATTTTCATAAATAACTATGGGGAAAACAACCTTGGATACAACAGCATCATGAGTATAAATTACGAAAATGGCACAATTTTGTCCTGGCAAAAGCCTTAATTTCTTTGCAGAGATACAGAAACTTTGGGAAGGCTCATCATGCCTAGAGCCCAACACTAACTGCTGATGGGAAGAAGAGTGAAAGAGTGGAAGAAACAAGCAGCAATCAGGATCAACAAAAGAAGGAAAGCTCAGAAAGCTGAAGAAATTTACTGCAGAAATGTGTCCTTTACAGCTTAGCAGAAGAATGTCAGAGGAGCCTAACAAGCAAACCACATAGTAATTCCAACACATTAAAAGATCAAACTAGGATAAAACAAAAAAAAGAAAGTTAAAAAGATTAATTTTGCAACAAAGTTCTACTAGTATTTCTTAACAAATCTTAAAAATGAACTATGTCTGAAAGCTGCTGCATGTAGTCCTGGTTTCCCAGTCTTAATACTGCACACATTTTAAGTTCTGTCCACTAAAATGTAAGGAATCAAACTTTACTGCCAAACAAAACAGTCATGCATAAAAGTACATTCAGTAATACAATTACTGGATTAGAAGCCATATTCTGCCACATTTAGCCTTACAACCTCACTGAAACTAGTGGGGGCAATTAAAAAACAACCCACTGCTCACTGCATAAGGATGACATTGTTAATGATGCTGCAAGAAAACAAAGAGAAATTTAACAAAAGAAAGCAAAATAAAGGGTTTGCCAAATTAGAAATTGTCAAAGTATCTTGATATTGAAACTAGGGAGCACACTAGTGGGTGTATGATCTCAAATCACTAAATTTTAAGCAGTAATAACTTAATTTGCAGAATTAAGTCTTGATGAATCTAAAAAAAACCAGCCAACACATGTACTCCTAGCAAAAGTGAAACATAATATACATAGAAATACAGACATTAAAATAAACCAGAAAAGCAACTCCCAGATGAGTACACACATCTGCATATCTGCACACGCATGTTTTATAAATTAAACCCTGAGCATTTGTGTAAATACAATGGCAAATGAAGGAGAAGCAACAAGCAAATCTAGTGATAGTCTCATAAAAGTTTAAATTCATATCTTAGCTGGGAAGCAACCACAAGAAGACAGACAACAATCTTGAAATATCTGAGAGATATAAGCTAAAAAGAAAGAAGGATTAAGGAATAAGAACAAATGAGAGAACACATTAAGTCAAAGCAAAATTCTGGTCAAGCATCTTATTATATATTAAGTGCTTTCTGAAGATCTTATTGAAAATATCACCTGTTAAAGACATGTAGAATTGAATTAAAAAGAGCTCTAAGAGAAACCTCACCTAAGCACCTGCAAAGACAGAAGTTACAATATTAATTACTCAGTATTTCCAAGTTACTAGCTTCTTACTATTCTAAATGCAACACATCATACTTAAATATAAAGCCTCCAAAAAAGAGTTCACAGAAGGGCACACATTAAAAGGAAATTGCTAAGGTAAGTTCTGGGTTTAACAGTTTGGTTTTAATTTAGCAATATGGCTTCAGGACATTTTATTAATTCATTTGCAAATGTTTGAGGCAATCCTGGATGAGACAGCAACTACAGTAATGCACTAAAACTGGAAAGACTCAAATGTCTCCCAAATTCAATTACATCTTTCCATTAAGTTTCTCCTCTTTACATTCAGGATGTTAACAAATGTAGATGGCTTTTCAGAACACTGAACACAATCTACTACAACCTTGATGGTTTAAAAACTTTCACAGATTTTTACACACTCTCCCTATAAATTGGTTTTATGCTTTTAGTAAAGTTATTTCTAACAATTCTGAAACAGATAATTTCATATTCCACCTCAAAACTACCTCTCCCTTTTGCTTTCCCACCCACCAACCTGGCAAACGTATATAACAGAGATACCAGTTCTGCACTAAGGTGTGCAGAATCATCACTAAGCACAATATTCATTCTACAGCACCACCTTATTGGAAAGGTTTCAAATCTTTAAGCAAAAAGAAATTGGGCATGAGAACACATGACTCTAGCCAAGCTCCACTTAATAGCTCTGAGCAGCTTTAATCTGGATCACCTGGATACATTGGAGCACATCCCACTGGCAGCTCACCTCGACCTCTAGAGGAACTTCGACCTCGAGGAGCCCCTACCACCGTTCCTCCTCCACGTCCCGTCAATCGCAGGACGGCAGCACTGTTTACAGACATCGAGAAATTTCTCTGCCAAGAAGAAAGAGTCACAGTCAGATTTGACTGGAAAAACCACAAACAAATACATAAAAAAAAACCCAATAAAAACCAAATAAAACAAAATGAAAAAATAGAAACATTTATTATTATGTTAAATTTGGCTTTGTTTTCTTTGCGTTCGCTACGAATTCTCTACAATTAACACTAGAAAGGAAAAGGATTCCATGCACACATGAGCAGCTGAAGCAGTCTCTAAAAGGATCTTGGTCAATATTAGCATTTTCAAGTTACTTAGCTGAGATTTCTATGCTCCGAAGTAAGCATTTGAACATCTATTCCTTTATCAGGTGATGCCAGCACAGAAGCCACCAGAACATCAGCAGTGTTAAACACACATTCTGTTGCAAAAAGAGACTCGCACCTGCCTGTACCTGATGCCAATAATTAATAACAATTCTAAACTTACTTCTTAAGCAAAGCAGAACACGTAAAGATGAAGAGAACTTGAATAAAACTGTATTTACCAATCTCCTTTGTAGAAATAAGCCTTTTTATTCTCTAAATATATTACAAGAGCAGCATATTTTAGGAAAAACTAAGTGTACTTAAGGCTTCTGAAATTTAAGTGATACTCATTTTCATAAGACAATAAACACCAGTAAAATTTAACTTTGGCTTAATATGAAACTGCTAAAGAGAAAGCTATTTCAATAATGGATAAATATAACCAACTCTGGCCCTATTCTCTGAGCACAAATACTTGGAAAACTGGGCCAAAGAATTCAGAAGCACATTCAGAAATATTAACAAGGAAACCTGAATTGACACGCACTTTCTGAATGCAAGTTTTGAATAATTAGAATGCAAAGGGCTCCAAAAAGCTTCTGTACCAGGCTTCTTGAAAGGGGGCTCCAAAAAGCTGTTTTATCAGGCTTCTTGAAAGGAACTTAAAACCAGCAAGGTGCTTACATCAACTCATTGGAATTACTATGGCTTTGAAGGTCTTTAGAGAACAATGAGACAAGCAATTATATACCATTTAAAATCTACATCACTAACATCAAAGCCAACTGGCATTCGAAGGAGTTTCAATACATTACAGAAACTGCTTAATATCTGTTCCGTCTCTACAAAAGTAGATCTTTCTTCAAAAGAGAACTGGTAACTAATTAGACTTGAGAAAGAAAAAATGCAGTCATGCATGGCAAAACAGTACGGTCAGCCTCCAGTAAATCTTTTCTCCAGTAAATGTTTTCTGAGCTAGCTCCTAAAGTTTAAAGCAACCATTTCAACAGCGAGTCAAAAGAAACCTCCATCTGCCTCTGAGCAAACCACCACCTTTCCTGGTGTTGATACTTCCACTTGTAAAGTGGAAGTGCTGAAATACTTCACTACAAAAACATATTTAAGCTATTTATCAGAATCATTGTCTTGCATAGGAGATTCCTCTTTTTTTTTTTATGCCTTACTCTTCCAGTAAAATAACATTCTTACTTTCTTTTCCATTTAATTTTTAATTTGACTTCTCTTCCTGCACTCTGAGAAACTTCTTCCTCCCCTCTGTAGAGCCTGCTGCAGTGAAGGCATATTAACAACCCATATGGTAAGATCACAGCAATAAAAAGGCAAAAATTGCCCTACTGTTGATCAGCATATTCCCTCAAGACCAATGCTGATGAAGCACACCAAACAACAAAGCTGCTGCAAAACAGCTTTAGCAGCAAGTGAAGATGTCTTCAGAAACAGATGTCAGGAACATAACCAAGGAGGATACAAAAGGATCTCCATTATATTCAGCAAGAGTTTGAGCCTCCCTTACCATGCAAGCGGGTAAGATTAAGACAACCAAATTCTCTCCTAATGCAAATATGAAAAAGGGGAGCAGTGGGAAAGGCAAAGGAACATTTGCTGCACATTGGCAGTGCTCTGTGGTGGACAGCCCTGTTAAAAGTCATCTGCAGAAACCTTCTTTGCTTCAACAAACACTACCCTGGAAACATATCTTAGACAAAGGTATTATTATAAACATATTAGATTACATCATACTAAGTGAATGAGTTGAATCTAAGTTAGCTCAGCAACTTTATCATCAGCAAAGTAACATTTTACATAAAAAGAACCAGCAATTCCATCTAAAGCATGTCCATGTCTGTTACAGGGAACACTGTAGCCTTAAGTATCTAATTAAATTCTACAAGATTAAACACATTTAATTTTAAATTAATAAAGCTGACATGATTTGTCATCCATTCCTAGATAATACATCTTTAAATCAGCTTTCGACAAGTTCTTCCCTTACACAGTACACATACAACTGCAGTGCCATCAGGTGCATAATCTAGCAGGAACTGTTCTGAACCTAAGTCCAAAGTAATCCTGACAGGCTCAGCTGCAACTGAACACTATGCCAAAGCACCAGTGTTCTGATCAGCCTCTCCTCTAAGGACTCCCAAATCCCTGTCCCTCAGGTTCTGAGATGATAATTCTATTCTAAGTATTCACGGAGGGGGTAAAGAGGTTTTTAAACTCTTTTATCAGTCTTAATTGTAAGAACTTTCCTGCAGCACAGCTAGCAGCAAACCCACTAATATTCACCTCAAGATCACTTCTGAACAAGATTCTTAATGATAAACAATGTTATGTCATGAGGAACAAACACCAGAATTTCTAACTTAAAAAATGCCATTCCCTTGGTACCTTGATTCAGTCATGAAGATGGGAAGAAAAGGACATGAAAAACCAGATTGTTCATATCCCCTGGGTCTCCAGAAAGCATTAAAGGAAAAGCTTTCTTAAATAGGGAACATGGACCTCTTCTTTCAGATTATGATTTTTCTGGAGATTATAAAGAATTGTTAAGCTGCTTAAAGGCTCCTTTATGATTACAGGTGAAAAGGAGTGACACAGTACACACACACTCCTCACGAGTTTTCAAGACAGTGAAACATTGGGCACTGCAGCAGAGGACCACATCTAAGCCTGAAGATCAGCAGCACTTACCATCCCATCTGTACTCAGCACACTTTCAATATCATAGCCTTCAACTCGTGTTATTCTCCCCAGAGAGTATCTTGACAATCAACAAAAGTCAGGATCCCCTCAAACTGTAAAAGGCGTGTACTGCTCCTTGAAGGACTCCATTATGCATCAGCAAAACAACATGTCAAAAGGTATTTACACAAAGGTTCAACATTTAGGTGTGCTACTGTATGTCTGGCTGACCATTTCTGGGGCTTGCTGCCTGAATCCCTTCTCTTCCTACTCAGAACAGGAGCTAAAATAAGACTTCCCATAAAAGCACAGTCTCAATCTCAGTTGCCTTTTAAGACTAACTATGACATGAAGTACTTACAGTGTATCCATGTGAACTTAAATATAACTGCTGATTAAAAACCAAACCATTAGCATCTTGTGTGAAATGACAGTATCCTACAGAGGCACAAGAAATATGGATTGACTCTGAAGAGGAAGGTAGCCCAGAAGAGGTGAAGAGGATGTACCAAAACACTTAGGCACAAAATGAAATGAAAAATTCAAGAACACAACAGCCTTGGGCAGGCAAGGAAGGAAGATGCTCTGGTATCTTAAGAAACTAATAGTAACACTACCCATCCCTGCAAAAAATCAAATTACTCAAGCCAGTAAAAACACTCAGCTTCCTATTAGGAAAAAAACCAAAAAAAAAAAACCCAAAAAAAAAACCCCCCCCCCCCAAAAAAAAAAAAAAAAAAAAACCAAACCAAAAAAAAAACCCACAGCATGATGAAATTAGAAAAGTGCTAAGAAACATGACAAATTGGAGTGCAACTGCACAACCTAAAGTTCTGGCAGCCAGAAAGAGGGAATCAGTTCAGAGTCAAAAGTCAGAAGCATTTATCCAGAGAAGGTAAGCAGTTTTCTCCATTAGGAATCAAATATAAAGCAAATGCTTTCAAACTACTCAGATCAGTCATTCTTGAAATGGAATCCTTACGAACTACCTGTTCTCACTCTTATCTTGTCCACCTCTATATGGTTATATACCTACAGACACCAAAGAAGGGGATAAACAAGCAACTGCTTATATACAGTGCAGTTAACAGTACTGCATCTTCTTAACAAATGTTAACAGTCAAAAAACTTCAGCACTTCTCTAAAGAACACAAAACTGAGGCTACAGAACTTAGCCACTTCTGTGACTCTATGGGTACCAAATAGAAGGCGGTAAAAAACTGTAGAAAATTTCAATGATCTGAAAATGGTGCATACTTAAAAAACATGTAATACTTCCCAGATGATGATCCTGGATTTAACAACCCGTTAGTGTTGTTCAACAGAACATTGTACGTTCAACAGCACACTGTATGAAAAAATATTTTTTCAAATTTAAGACAATAATTGAGCATGGACAGAATTTAAACTTTATGCTGACACAGCATGCTTTCATAATTTCTTTCTCTGTATCCGGGGTTACAATGAAAGGTATAACCAAAAGTATGTATTTTATTAACATCTTCATAAGGTGTTAAAACAGGTGGGGCAGGGTTCTTTACCTTCTCCATGACTCAGCCTGATAGCTGCCCAGAGGGAGTTATCTCCATGACTCAGAATAACATCATCCCATTAGGAGATGTTCTGCCCAGTGGGAGGAACCAAGCATTCCTACCTGGATATAATCTGAGACTTGGAACACCAGGCAAGCACTACTACGGGATTCTCAGAGGACACCAGCTCAGTATGCACCAATGGACCTCCAGAGAAGGACCAGATCCTTCTCCAGAATCACTGCTTCAACAGAATCCCATCTATCACTCCAACAGGATTGCAGCCACCATTAATCAGACTGTTATCATCACCCTAACAGGGTGTCAGGTTGTATTCTCACTGTCAGTTTAAGTCAGAGTTTCTGCATTATGGACTTTAATTTTACTATTAAATTGTAGATCTGACTTGGAATCTTCTGCTGGCTTGCTTTCAAACTTGTACACTCTGAAACCTACTAATCTTAAATTTTGTTGTTTTTCTTAATGGAAGCATACTCTTTATTACATCTTTACACTACTAACAATCTGAAGATTTTTTTTAAAAAAATACACTAACCTGTTCTTCTTCTGTAAAAGGTACAAGTGCCAGTGGTGGCAGGGGCTCCTCTTGTAAAATAGGCAGAAATTCCTTATCCAGAAGGTCTGACGGTATCTGTATGAAAGAAGAAGAGCATTCTACTACATCCAAATATTTCCATTCCAGGGATGATGCCATACACATTGATACATTGATTCACAAAAAAAAAATTATTTTGCCAACTCTGTCATATCCACCCAGTACTTCCAGTAACTTTTACTGAGGGTGGGTATAATTCCACTGGAAATTTACAACCCTCAGCAAAAAACTTCTTATAAACAAGGCATCACCCACCCACAAGGCCACAGATACCAGAACTCAAACTTACACAGCACTGCAGCTTAAATCCAAATCAAGTGACATTTCATCTGGTAAATTAAAAACTATTGCTTTTAACGTCAACGCATTTTTATAGCCAGATTTTTAATTAACAAAACTACCACACCCAGCACAGAGGTTGTATTTGATTTAAAGTAAGCAACTCCAATTTACCACCAACCAGGAGAGGGGGAAAAAAACAAAAAAACAAAACCCAAACCAACCAAAAAAATCACACAAAAAAGCCAAGTACAATAAAACCATATAGATTATGTAGAGAACACTAATGATTTAAATCAAAATAAATTTTAACACTAATTTTGAATCAGAAGCTCCATCAATAGATGTGACCTTGAGAATGTGGACAAGAAGCTCCAATTACATACAGCCAAAGTGAGCTCTAATTATGCCAATGGACAACTGTTTCAAAAATATTTAGTTTGTAACACTAAAGACAGTTTTTCTTTAGATATACACTAGCAGAAGTCTTCCTGCTTTCAGTCAGTCTCTCTTTAAAGAGAAGCTACAGCTTAAAAACATTGCTGACATCTACTAGCTGACTAGAACCACTCTCAAAGGTCCACTCAGTCTTCATCACTAGAATCACTCAACACCTTGCAAACATGTGGATATCAAAAGAAAGACATACTCTAACCATAACGCCCTTCTGGCAAACACATAGGAAGAAAATATTCTTTTGGACCACTCATAATGGTGGGAGAACTTCCCATAACACAGGATATTCAAGGGTTGTTCTGAATCAGTCCCAAACAGCAGAGGTCTCAGCATCATCTGACATAACAAACACAAACTACAAAAAACAATGACCTCTGACTGGCTAACCTATTCAAGCATAACATCAAGATTTAAATTGCAGTTTCCTGAAGTAGAACAGGACATTTTGCATGTTAAAAGCATGACTTTAAACTATACTACACTTAAGAGACCTAGAAAAATCTTTGACATTTGATGCCCTTAAATCCATGTTTGAGTAATGCAGGGCTCCCAGCACTGTACGAGAATGTCAGCACAGCCGAGACAGGTTAGGAACATGAAGCCATGTATGCACATCTCCATTCCAAGACCAAGACACAATCCTGGCATCATTTCTTGCTGTCTCTCCCTCCCTGAAGGGTAAAGTTCTCAGGAGGATTCAGACTTCCAAGTCTGCTGCAACAATAAACCAACCACCATCATCATCTAGAGAAAACCCCAATGTTTACAACTGCAAAATGTATAAATCATTTACCTGAAAGATCTCTGAAATTTTATATAATCTTTTACATCCCTGAGAATTTTTGTGTGAAGTGAAACCAGAAGGAAGTTCTTGACTTTCTATACTGCTCTTATGCATTACATGTCACTGTTTTTGTGTCCTGATTCCCAGGAAGTGAGCTACCCGAAGACTGCTCTCATAGGGCTAGTTACCTGATAAAGTGAATTGACTTAAAATGGGATAAATATAGACCCCTTGCATTTTTCAGATTATCTGCTCATATAATTTACTGCCTGACCTTGTAGCTGAATCGAATAACAATTAGGTACTATACTAAATAAAATCCTACTGAGGCAAGCAAATCTGCACAGCTGGAAGGAGACTTTAACCCACAGTCATCTGTGGCAGCTGGGACTGAATATGGCAGTCAGGTTTTTTTTTGTTCTCTGGGGTACAGGAAGTTACTCCTAAAATGGAAAAAAACCAAAGAAACAAAAACCATAAAACACACAAACAAATAAAACTCCCCAAAACATACCGGATGTGGTAAAAGTGCAATCAAACAAGTACACACACAAAAACCTCCCACAATCAGCCTTCTTCAGTCAGACATTGCAAGGGATAACATGACTTCTTTGTCTGTAATCACAAAATACAAACAACTATTCCTAACCACAAGACTGTCATTAGGAATACAGCCATCAGGCCATCTTCCTCTTCCTCTCACCTTATTATCCTTTAGAAAAAGTGCCAACATTTCTTCTCTCCCATAGCGATAGTCTGCTAGTTTGTACTTCGGCAAAGCCGGAGACAGAGGAGGGGATGTCACACTCCCACCACTAGACAAAGCTCGCAGCCTAAAGGAAAGCAGAAGAGCAAAGAAAACTGAATTGAAAATATGTTCACCTGTGTTACCATCCCTTTGCACATTTACAGATTTGACACAAACAAAATAAATACAATACTGAAAGTAAAGACATTAACAGTTTAACTTCAAAACTCTAAATCTCAGTGCTTCAACAGGAAGAGTGGAAGAGTCTCCCTTGTTTTACCCATAGGTAGGAAAGCAAGAAAAAAAAATTCCCATGAACACATCAAGGAATTCAACTTGCCCCAGGAAAACTCTTATGTTGACTATATAGCAAGCCAGCTATATCCCCCTAAAGCCTAGCCTAATCTATTTAAACAGTCTGCACACAATCAGTGGGACATCTTAATGACAACAGCTTCTTTCTGACAAGAAAAAATCTTACCATGCCAGGAGAGTGCAGCAAATATTAAGCTAAGGAAAGAGTTTATTTATTAAGATGTTTCATGAAGTTTAACAGTATAGCACAGTAAATTTTATAGCAAAGTTTCTTCTTGTGTCTCTGGAATCCTTCCTCATCACAAATCCCTTTTCCTCAAGTTAAAATAAATGGCTTTTTTTAAGAGCATATATACCATTTGACTTAGGCTATCAATAAAAGAAAAAATAAAATTTCAAAGAAAGAGATGTACAAAATACAGTGACACTACTTCACAGAAATTGCAAGTGACAATCTAATTTATGGTAACAGATAAATATGCCATTACATTTGTTCCCATCCCACACAGGTAAGGTACTTAACTTCTTGAAGGTAGCGTCTTACTGTTGTACACTATTCCCACTGTGCAGGTGATTTAGTCTCATTCTACAGAGTCACATCCTCAGCTACTCAAATACTGCGCATCTTTGAGTTTGAGGAATGTTTTACAAAGGGATATGTGTGTCAAGAAGCAAAAACCCTGCCCATTTTCTTACATTCTCTTTGATGGGCAACTTAGACAAGTAAAACAATAAAAGCTCTCCTCAACAATCAAAAAATCCTTTGAAGGGGCTCTAAACTAAAATGGTGATTCAAATGCTACCTTTCACCTAATTATTTAAGCATGCTTCAATTTGTTTTATTGTTCTTTAAACAGAAAAGAAAAAGTCATTTGCAGGTCAAATGTTGATCTTATTTTTTTTAGCTTGGTGCCACCCCGTGGCAGTTCCTCTACATACCACCTCCAAACAAATCATGCCTGCGGAAGAATTATTTAAAGGATTAGATGGCTCAGTACAATGTTCAACATCAATCCAGGTCAAATGTGACCCAGAGTTTGACTGTTAAGTGATACAGCAGCTTACATGACAGACATGAGTACAAGGCAACCCAAAAGAAAAATTTTAAATCTTATGTTCCATTATTCCTGTAAAAATATATACTAATTCACTGAAGTCTAATACATGCTTCCATACATAATCTAATCTGGTTTTTAAACTAACTGGAGACTCGCTATGACAGTCCCCTCACTATGACACAGCAATGAAGTTACTGTTAAAATATGTGCTTTTTTAGAATTGTCTTCCCCCTTCTCTTTTTTTAAATATAACTTTGGCTTCCATCCATCAAGAATCTAATCATGTCTGTCTCTTACAATGAAGAGCACTCCAGCACAAGATATCTGCCTGGTGGGTATATTTATAGATAGTGATAAATTCATTCTAACAAATTAGACTGAACTCTTATTGTTTCACAGGCTGAAAATCATGTCTTATTTCTTTACTGAATCCTCTCCAATTTCTGTACATTGTGTATAGAAATGTGTCAGCAAAAGTGAATGTGTTCTTCCAGTAACAGTCCTACCACATGGTATGCAGCAACTGTATTTCCTATAACCACTCCATATTCCCATTCACACACTTGGGGATCAATCACTCTTCAGAAACTACACAACCCAGAATTCTTGTTTGTAACTGAAATTACCAATATTTAAACAAAAAAATTGCAACAAATACTGAATAATCACACTTGTTCAATTGCTCTTTAGCAAAAGCCAGGACAATGCAAGTCAATTAAGCTATAAAACCAACAGTTGACGAAATCATAGGACAGATTCCCTTGAACACAATAGTTCTCTTTTCCTGACACTTTTCAATATAAACATGCAGGACACTGACACGAAACTCACTTTTACCATATTCCATACAGGCCTTGGGTTTTTTAAAAGTGGGAAAAGAAGAAGCTTGCTTAGTTATAGATTTAAATATAGTGAGGTGAGTTTAAGAACTTCCTTATTAACATGCATCACACAGAATGACTGAATAAGCACATCTTCAATTATTCTGTGCATACCTCCAAGATCATAAACATTATTCCTCCCTCAAATCTTTGGCAGCAAGGTAAATATTATGCATTAACATAACAAAACGCAACTCAATTCATACACAATGCCAATTCACAAAGTGAAGACTAATTTTATAATACTGATTTCAATCACAGGCCAGGGACTGAGGTGAAGCAGGACTAAACAACAAAGGTATTGTATCCCACTCAGTCCTATAATCAATTCTGCTACAAAGGAAAAAAAAATCCTTTTAGACAAGTTCTGGAATCAGACAAAACAGACAAAACTTACCATTCAGGCCCAAAGTTAAGTGTCTGAGTTTCTGCTGCCATTTTTTCCCGTTCTATTTCTCTTTTTTAAAAAGCGTGAACCTGAAAAATAAAAATATTTATTATGAAAACAGTTGGATTGCTACAGCCCTTCACAGATTACCTAAAAATACAAAAGTACACCTGGTCATGCAAAGAAGTGAAAAAATTGCCTACATGGAAAATTTTTTTTTAAGGAATTCATTTCACCTCTCCAGCACAGACGGATTTACTAATATAGTAGCAACTGCATCAAGATTTCTTCCCTAAATCCCTCTATAACAGCTCAAACAGGACACTGGATCAGGGTGTCTGAGGAAACAATTTGTAAAAACACAGAGAATTTGATGCATAAGCCTCTTCTCTAAGAACAGTAATGTTTAATTAACAGAATTGCTGCTTCCTGACAATAACAAGAGGATAAAAACCCCACGAGAATTATAGCAAGACAGATTTGCCAGTTGAGTGCCCGAGTATGCAAGAATTTTCCACTGTTCACTCTTGAAAAAAAAAAAATAAGCCTTCTAAAGATCGAGTATATCCAATGCTGCAACATCCTCCAAAATTGTGAAGACAAATGACTATTTCTTTCATTCTTGGTTTTATTAAGCAAAAAAAAATGCGTAACTTAAGACTTCAGCTACTTTCATTGCTATTAGCCAAGGCAGGTCCTGCAGACACTGGTCAAGTTTCTATATATCCAGAATGTGTGGATAAGAGCAGATGAAGCCATACAAGGAGGGAAAGACTAAGGTAAGGCTATGAACTTTTCCTAACAGAACCAAGTCCAGCTCAGGCGGTTCTGAAGAAGTGTCTTTTTACACAATAAATACAGCTCTTCTTTCCTTCCAGCAGCAACCAAATCCAAATCTGCAGAGGAAGATAGTTTGTGTTTTTTTAAACCAAACACACTGTAGGTAAAGCTCAAGAAAAAAAAAATTTGAAGCATCATCTGCAGACACTGATTGATTAGACTTCAAGAACCCATAATGGCAGGGAGGGAACCTGGCTGTACCAGAACCATATCCCTTAACAGATCCAGGGACTAACTAAGGAACTTCATGAGTTTGTCCATACTTTGCATGAAAAGGTGATGAAAAATAAAAGCAAAATCTGGGGAGATAGAAGTGGAAAGGGCATTAGCTACTGAAGAAAACAAGACAAAACCAAAGGAAACCTTTTTTTATGCCAAAGAAGTAATGATTTTAAAGAAAATAAATCAATACCCTAAAAGCTAGAAAATGACAAAATCATACTAAAACCAAACATGCTAAAACTGCTTGAGCAGATTTTACCCAAATATTTTGGGCATAAGATTACAAATGCTTCTAAAAAAACTCCCTGCAGCCTAAACCCACCAACTAACATTTGGCTTACGTATTTTAACAGCATGCCATATCCTCTTTGTCTCATACACAAAGTAATTTATATACAAATCTTAAGGTTTTTGTTTTCACAATAATTCTAGACAATGAAATGGAATTATCCCTACTACTTGCACCAAAAGCTAATACAAAAATACCCAGATATTCTCACAGGCCTAGTCTGAGATTATTTTGGTCTGATCTGAGTTGACTTTTTGAAGCAGCTGACAGCTCATTAGAGCATTCAAGGAATATCCATTCACCATCCTGAAAATCAAAATAAAAGGTGAGTTACCCAAAGACAACATGCAGCAGCCATACATGAAAACATTGTGGGGCAATTCAAGTAAACCATCATGCACACTCGGGCAGAGACAAGCCTCTAACACAATTCCTAGAAGCCTTAATTGAATGGCTGTCCCTCCACTTCCGGCAATGTCTGTAATCCTTCTGCTGGGGGTGGGGTGGAGAGTTTCCAGATCAACCCATGTGTATCACCAGGGAACCTGGGATCTTTTAATTCCTAACATCAAAGCTGGGCTAGTATTAGTAATACCAAAAAGGCTGGCACTGAGGGTTAAACTGCAATGAAAACACAGCTGAAATGCATCATATACAAGGACAAAGCACTAAAAACCAGTAAGGATCAAGCTGTTCACTGGTTCTGGTTCTGGGCCACTAGGCCCCACTCTTCAGCCTCTGCACTGCCTTCCCAAAAAATTGAGGATGCTGTGTCATGTTTCTCTATTAGCCTCCCTAGCAGTTTAGTATATATAGAATACTAGTCTCATCCCAGTGAGCTGCTAAATGGCTCTCCCTAGCCCTCATTTTGGCTACTGCACTTTGTTTCATGAACTCTTCTGTATTGCATTCAGGTAAGTAACTCCATCCCCTGAAATTCTGACTCTATGAATCTTGGACTGAAAACAAGAGAACTGTGAGTGAATGAAACTGTAATGAATACATCCCCCAAAACCCAGAACATATGCGCAGATTATCAGAATAGGTGTGACAGGTGAACTGAATAGACAACATTACCCAGAAATAAAATGCACATAAAAAAAAATTACAGGCAAGGCTGGGAGAAAACTGTTGGACAAGAGGCACTCTGGAAATGGGCAGTGATTTGGGAGTAGGAGGGCAGAGAACAGGGGAAAAGCTCAGAAAAGCTAAGACAGCAAGTACACCAGAGAAAAAACACTAAGCGACATCAGAGCAGATGAAACAGAGGGAGTGGAAACCCTGTGCTGCTTCCACTGGTTCTCAAAGCAGCAGCCAGAAGGGGAGAGCATGGAAGCTGACCTGAAAGGAACCTCTGACAGTGACTGCACACCACACCTGGCTTGTGTGCAGGAGAAGCTGTACTAACTGGGAAGGCAAGTTGGAGTGGACTAGGCAGCACTTGCATCACAGGAGGCAAAAGTCAGGGTGGAGCAAGAAAAAGCATGAGGAATTAGGAGAAGAGAATAAATGATCAGGTCACAAATTTAACCATTTTGGCTAAGCAAAGACATGAACTTATCATATCTTTATTAATTAGATCACTTCCTTGGGTCTTAAAATTCAGTATTACTAACTAAAACATTGATTTTGGTCTTTATTAAAAAGCTGCTTCCTTATTAATCAAGGATGGCAAATTACAAAAATAATATATACCTAACATTTCCTCCTTGACATAATTTGATGAGGGAAAATCACCTTTCTGAACAACTAGTTTTGTGAATCAAGGTTTTCTTCAAATCAATGGCTATTGATTGAGGAATCTCCACAGCAACGGATTTTATATGGGCAGAGAGCACACGGGGCAGCCTCAAGCTGAAATGAGAAACGGAGGCAATATTTGACAATGGCCAGTTAACACTACTGCTTGGCCAAGACTACCTGGTGCTTCCCACCACTCCTCCAAACAGGAACATTTTCTCCGAAGTTTTCTTCAAATAAGGTCAACACTTGATCAAGCTGCCAGAGCAACCCTATAAAGAGGTGGGGTTTTCCTGCATATTTTGGGAAAAAAGGAATTGGTTCATAAACTGGAATTGGGACCCCATTTTCCTGAGGTGATACCACAGCCACCAACCTGCCCTCAGCATGCAGGAATGAAAAGACATCATATCAACCCCACAAACAACCTGCAGGCTATGAAGGGGGCAAAAAAAACCTTATTTTGTCAGCTGCTTAGTATTTTTGTCTGAACAGACACAAATTGTAATCCAGTAACATGAAGCCTTTGAGTGCCTTTCACTCACAATTAACAGGTAATATTATACATGCAGAAGCTGCCATCAGCAACACTCATTTCACTGGTTCACTTTAGGAACAATGGTTATTTTACCAAGCTTGCAGTTTCTTAAATTAGTTTTCAAGCTCACCATTTAGTACCTTAAAAATGTATTAAAGCTCTCAAACATCTGCTACAGGCACAAGCCAGAACTTGATTCTACTGGCTAGATGTATGTGTTAAAATGAGTAAGATGTTTCAGTTGAAGGTCTACAATTACTGTGGCATATTTTGCCCATAAGATCTGGTATTTTATTTAAAACATACAGCCAGATAATAAACAGCTAGACAAAAAGCTGTTTTCAGAGTTTTGAAAGATCAAAACTACCATGTTTTCCAGATTTTGCTCAACCTCACATAACTGACATTTAAGGTTCATTTGTTACTGACAGGCACCAGCATTAAGATTTTCAGGCAATGTTAAATTCCTACATTTCCATTACAGAATTCTTTCAGCTTGAAGCCATGGCAATCTCTCTCCATCTCATTCTGCTGTTCTGGGTAGAGACTACCAAGAAACAGATTCTTAGTGTTCCAAGTTAAGGCTAGGCAGTGGCTGTATTCAAGTCTGCCCATCTAATCTTTTCTGTAGACAAAACAACCCCAAACTAACAAACAAAACACAAAAAACCCTAAACTTTTGGGTTTTTTTAAAAAAAATAAAAATAAACGTCCCCCCCAAAAAAAACCAAACCAAACAAAAAAAATATCAAAAAACAACAACAAAAAAACCAAAACAAAACAGAAACCAACAAAAAAACCACCATATAGTTTTGGGGCTGCTGTGTGCTTAGGTTTTTTATTAACTTTGCAAACTCAGAAAAGAGATACCACTGATCGTTCCTATCCACAGCTATTTTGAAATGGTCTACTCTTTGATCAGACATGTTTAGGAAGAAAAGTATCCTTTCCTTTCAAGGTACTTCTGTTGCTACTGTGGGTCTGAAACAGTCTTTTAAACCTAGAAATTGGATGAAAATTTGAGAACCAAAGAACACAACAGAAATCCAAAATGAGCAGACTTAAGTGCAAGGAAATGGGTTCTCCTTAAATAAACACTGAGAAGGAATTTAACAGCAGTGCTCCACCATTCAACAGCAACATTACATTAAGATGACAAAACTTCACCTTCCACAAGCAAGAAAACATTCCACAGGCAGCTACTAGAGCTAGCTAATATAAATGCTAGTAACTGTGTTTTTAAAAAATTAACAGGTTGACTGAATAATTAATGCTGATTTTCTCTAATTCTTGAAATAATAAAGATGATCCACAAGTGTATGCAAGCTGCCTTTGAAGTACAATGGTAAACAGGATGACTCAGGTGGCTACACTACCTGTCTTGTTTGATATTAATCACTGGCTAAAGCAGACAACACTGATTAGAGGACACTGACATAATTAAGGCCAGGCAACATAGACTTATGAAAGACATTCAAACAAATATTGTTTTGTAATAGTCGAAAAGTCATTGCTTGAGCGAGTAGATAAATTTTAACTTCTGCACAACATTTCAATTAGCTGGAACGCTAAAAAGGACAAAATCATTCAGAACCACACAAAAAGTCTCAAATCATCACAATCTTAAATTTTCCCTTCTAAAGAATCTACAATAATCCATCCCAGACAGAATTCTCAAAACCAAGTAAAATGTAAGAAGCTATCTTCTACAAAGTCTGTAACACTGACCCACAAAACTTCTAAACCTAAGGATGACAAATGTGGATATGGTAAATAATGGAAATTACACATCATCAATAGTACCATCATGAATTATTCAATGATTCAGTCCAGTATAGCCAGTTGCTCTGAATAAGGCAAAGTCAAGAGCCTCATAAGCAGAACACACAGGTGATATATAAGAAATGCAAGACTATTCCGGAAAAACAGTCCTGAAACCGTGCTGAGATTTATGACATTAATAAACAGAAAAGGAATATATGATACAGCATTGACTAAAAGAACTAACAAAAACCACTTAAACCAGGAAACAGAAAATGCAGAGTACATATACATTAAATTTTACCACTGAAGGGATATAGTGTCCTTTCTGTTGTAAGAGGCAAAAGAGCTGATAAATCAGGTGTTCAAAAACTGAAAGAACCTGACAGACATACCCTGTAGTGAGGAGAAAAAATACCAGCAACATACTAAAGTTCTATTTATCGAGCTTTGAGAAAAACTTAAGTATCTTAGTCTGTAAATGATCACACAGGTAAAAACATCTGAAGACCCATGTTTATTCAGTGAAGGGACTGAAGCAAGACATTCAGAGATAATCAACAAAGTTGGTTTTCGGTCAGTGTAAAATTATTTTCTAAGAAGTATGTTCTAGTTTAAACAGAAAATTAATCAGAAAAAATATATTAGTCACATTATACAAGATGCCAGACAAGTCACAGGAGTCCCTTCAGGCTTACCAAACCTTAATCTTGATAAAGACAGTCAATTTTCCAACCCTTGCAAAAGTATTTCAATCTCTCAGCAGTTTCTGAACAAAAAGTGTCCAAGACTACCTCAAACGGCACTTTCATATTGGCATTCCTCTGCTCACAGCACAGATCCACTTAGAGATTTATGGAGCACCACAGCTTGCAAAATGTTCCACCCTGGTCAAGAACAACAAATACAAGTAGCCCTTCAGGGATAGAATGACACAAGAGACTAACAAGACCTGCACATCTAATAACCAAACCCAAGAAAAATTTAGAACATTAAGTAAACCAACTTCAGATGTTCTCATTTCCTACATACTGTTGTGAACCTGACGGTTTAGAGGTAGGCTAGAGAGCTATCCACTTCTTGCTTCATGCAGCCAAATGTGAATGCTTTTCCCCACCAGAACACAGCATGACCTCCCCCTTTATAACCAGACTCCCAGCCAAAGGGCAGACATCAGCCATTAAGCTCCAAGCACAGACAGGGAACCACACCCTTGGCTTTGCCACTGGCTGGAACACAAACGCTTCTCATTCCAAATCCTATCCCAAAATCCTGCCAGCACGCACTTTCCAGCTAAAAAAATCACTTCCACATCTGTCTACCTCGTACAAAAACTTGCTGGTAGATAAACATTTTGTCTGTGCCCTTCCACGAGGCGTTACAGATGAGGATGCCAAGTCTATCTACCTGCTCCCCAGCAAGGCCAGCAGCCAGACTGTATGCAACCAAAACCTCACTGCAGCACCTCTCTCACACTCGTCACACTCATTACATAGCCCATACGTATTTTCAAAGGGGAAGAACACAGCTTCAGACTACATTCACTGAAAACAGCCACTGAATTAACAGATCTGGGTTGTTGTGAGGGTTTGGGGGTTTGTTCTTAAAATGTCATTTAAATAAGCAGCTTCCCCGGGCTTTGGAAATTCTCTCCCTCCCCTCTCCCACTGTTCCTTAAGTTTTCCCACTCATGCAGTTCTGAGACATCCTATACTTCAGGAAACAAATGTTCAACAGTGAGTGTATAATAAAATGTTCTAACAGAGAGAATCAGAATGTGTATCAGACTGCATACTACATATGAACTACAATACTTTTTAACAGCTTATCAATTTTTGCAAAATTTGCAAAAAAAAATTAACTTGTTTTGATCTAAGAACCATATCTTTGTAACCGGACTTGTGATGTTAGCCTGATCCCAGCCTTAGTACTCTTAAAACTTAGTATAGAAAATCACATACGCAAATGATTCAGCATTAACTAAGCCTATCATAAAAGGTTCCACTGGTTTAAATGGTGGCTGAATGGGGCCTCTGATTTATTAAGTTATAAAATATTTTTACATAAAAACCTTGCCATATGCTATTCCATGATCAGCCTTACTCACTTTCTGACACACACAGTTGAACATTGACGTCAGCCCTGCTTTGAGCAGGAGGCTGAAGCAGACAACCACCAAAGGCGCTTCCAACTAAATTTTCCTCAGATTCTAACACATGTGGCTCAAAATATCAGTTTATAAATCCATTGCTTGCCAGCCAAACCAACTCCTTGCCACATGACATTCTGACTCTAAGGCTGAAGGCGTGTAAATTCAGCTATTCAGCTACCTATCATCACAAAACTTCACCCAAAGTCATCTCCAGAATGTCCAGAGAGTATCTCTTCCTTGTTTCTTCCAGTCTGAATGGGCGCACTACCACACACAGATCTCATCTGCCTTCACCCAAGCTGATCTACCCATGGGCATCTACAGCCTCTACAGTCACACAAGCTAGTATCTTTATCATAAAAATACTACTAACAGAATGCAATTTACATTTATTGTCAGGGAGAAAACATAAAAAAAAAACCTGTTTCATTGTAACCAGAACTTGAAACAAGTATTTCTCTACTGAATAAAAAGGACAACATTTCAAGTAACAAAATACTTCACAAAGTGCAATGCATCATGCTTACCTATTACTGGAATAATAACTATTTAACAGCACAAAAATATTTTTCTAACCATTTTTTGTAACTGTATATGTAAGCTTGTTTATTTGTTTACGATGACAAACTACACATACAATATACATATACACATATAAGGAGACCTACTAAAGCCATCAACTAATTGTTCATTTCCCTAGATTTTTTAAACATATGGCCAGAGAGAATGATGATAATGCACAGTTTTTAATAACTAGCTGAGAAAATCAAAAAAATCAAAAAATAGTAAGTGATCCAAAAGGCAGTCAACAAAGCAGTATTTTAAAGCAATTCTCTAAATATCCTTCAAAATTTTTCACCCTACAACCTCTACACAGCTTATGAGATTCCTTCTGCTTTTCTTTATAATCCTGAGGTCTACATATCCAGCTTCTATATATTACAAGCTTTAAGGATTACAGGAGAAGCTCACTCCTGAAAAAACACACTTTAATTTCATGCTTGCAAAAAACCTCAGATGCATCAAAACAATTCTATGCATCCTTTCCTTTAAAAAAAAAAAAAAAAGGCAAAGATAAAAATTTTAATGGCAGGCTAGTTTCCTATGCAAACATCAAGCCATCTCTACAGTGTCTAAATTCAAGGAATGTTTAATCAACTTTAGAGGAAATGGAATTAAAGCCCTCCCTCTGCAAAAAAAAGAGAAGTGGATACTTCTGTAATCAACACACAGTGGCAATCTCAGCTCCTAACAAAGCAATGCAAAGACCTCAGCCTTCTACAATCCCCAGCTACTATCTGAGCTAAATATGAAAAAATAATGGTATTAAACACCCCCATGATGAACTGGTTATATATATCTAACACACATAACACACACCAATCACAAAAGGGACAATGCCAAGTAGACCTTGTCATTAAAGCACTCAATTCTTACTTCCATCTATAACTTAGGCATACCTTGAGCAAACTTTCTAAGTTTTCTCACTTCTGGTGATGTTCAAGCCAGATCCTTTGTGCAACAATAAAAACATTCCAGAGTTGAGAGCAAGAGATAAAAGGAGAGGCTAAGCTGGGCAGAAAACTGACTTTGTTTCCATAAAAGCAAACCCCATCCCCCCACAGCACTTCACACACCTTGGATTTCAAATGTCACTCTGTGAATTAAAAGAAATTGATGAGAAAACCACAGAAAGAAAGAGCCTGTTTCAAGGCAAATGCTTCCTCAGTAAACAAAGAAATAGGTTTCTCCTCATCAAGGCATCCAATGGATCTGTAGCAAGCTCTGTAGGGAGAAGGCTCCCTTGCTCTGCCCCATAGCTCTACTCATTATCATGAATTAAATATAGCTTATCTCCACTAATCTTTGAGCAGAAGCACTGAAGGGGGGAAAAGTAAGAAACACAGAAAAATTAATTAAAAAATGCTTGGAAATGGATTTTTTTTTCTAAATCAGACTATGAGAGAACTTAATACTATACTTTAAAAGGTCCTAAGCAAGACTTTTAAAGACCTCAATGAAAGAATAAGAAACATATATATGACAGTTACTTGAACTTACAAGACCAGACAAAACTAGGCAAAATCAAATTTCACATTCTTAGTAATTAAAATAAATAGAAAAATAAATGAAGAGAGACGGCAAAGGGGAAGGCACAGATCATAGTGCCCAAATCATCTTCATCAGTTACTGTGAACCAGTGTTTTCCCTTCTAGGTTTAAACAGAAAGATCTTCCAGCAGAGTGATGTATCAGAAAAGCCTTCAACCACTCAGCTGTCCCAACAAGGCATTCCATGGGACTGACATCCAGGGTTGGTTTGTTTTTTTTTTTTAAATGAAGTATCTATAGATCTTAAAAAGCTGCCGATTTTTTTCTTACATTCAGGTATGAGGAACTCCAGTTTGTGACAGAACTTCATTCAGACAACTGGCCTTAGCAGAGAGATACAGTGGTACTTAGTCTCAAATCCTTAAAAAAACCAAAACCTTCTTCGCAATCCCTTTTTACACAGTTTTTTCCTCAACCCAGGAGAAAAACAGTAAGGAAAAAAAATTAATTACAAAGCTCTCAACTGTCTATTCACAAGTATTTTTTTTCACTTACATAATCACAGAGATCATAGTTTTAATTTACTGTATGTTTTAGAAAGGCAAGCAAAAATGCTAATAGGAGCACCTGAGGATATTTTACCATCCTCAAGATCAACACCTGTAACAAAAAGAGGATCTGCAAGAGTCCAAGGTTTTACTGTGGTATGAAATTTTTTCATAAGTACCCTGTGAAACAAATCATTCCTGCTGCAAGACCACATTACGTTTTAGTTCTATGTTCTTGCTTTAAAAGACAGGCTCAAGAAACCATTCAGATAAAGGTCCCAAAAGAAATACAGGGTCCAGGTGTCCGCAGGCACGTTCCTCTATTCTGAGGCTGGGAGAGCTTGAGAAATTCCTAAAATCATACAGCCCCAGGATTTATACACAGTATTGTCAGATACGGGTTATCAAAGTCTCAAAATAAGAGGTGACATCTAACTTCCAGGGTTAAAATCCTACCCTCTCTTTAATCCAGTTGACTATTAGACAAAAACTTTTTTTTTTTTTAAATCCCACATTCATTGAGAAATTAACACCAACACGTAACCACTGGCATCAATTGACTTGTACAACTACTTGAACCTGTGGAGCAAAGCAGGTGCAGAAGGGGCCGTGAACAGTCCAGCATTTCTACTGGCATCCCCAGGATCAATTAGGTCACACATTTACACACTGGCATCAGCTAACTGCTCAAAGGATACCTACTCAAGCACATGGCAAGAAAACCAACACTTCAGAGCAATAATGCTCTTATTATCTACTGCAGTCACCACCCAACAACAGAACTTAAAAATACCAAAACAAAGCTTTTGTTGGTGACAACTGCAACCAATTTTGCTTACAAAGGTTTCCAATTATCACACTGTGCATCAACCAAATTCTCCATTCACAAAACAGCAGATTAATTTGTGTTTATTATAGTTTCTTAAGAATAAAAGCAACCAGCACAGTTATGAGAAAAGAAAAAAAATTAACACGTACTTTCCAGGAACTTGCCCAAGTCAGCTCCTGAAGCAAGAAAATAGAATGAGCAGCAAGAAGTTAGAGAAATATAATCAGAATTCAAAAGTCTGCCCGCCCAAGCACACGGATGTTCAAGAAATAATGTAAAAGCAGCACACCACGAACGTTGAACTGAATGTTACTGTGAAAAACGTTTTTTTATTCCAGAAGGACTATTTAGCAACACCTCCTTTTGGCCTACACCTCTTCCCACTTCAAAGCGCAATCACAGAGAACGGAAAGAGTCGTAAGTGCTCTGTTGACACTGAAACTACTTGTCTTGGATCAATACGAAACGTACACAATTCTGATCGATGCTCTCTTCAGCCTGCCAAGGCCTCTCCAGTCAAACACTGCCGGTCACCGCTGCTCCCAACACCCTGCTGCCTGCGCGGAAGAAGGCTCGGAGCTCCCTCCTTCCTCAGCCAGTGTAACCTGACAGAGCTGGGCATGCTCGAAGCGGGGCTCACCGCGGCGCTCCCGCTGGGCTGGGAGGGGACGAGCGAGTTCACAAGGGTCAGTGCGAGGGGAGACGGCCCCGGAGGGCGTGAGGAGCCGCGAGCGCCCCGCCGCCGCCTGACAGGCACCAAGGACCCGCATGGAGAGCTCAAGGCCCGCTCGCCCCAGCTCCAAGGAGCCCTACAGAGGCCCATGGGGAGCGCAGGGAGGCCCTCCAGAAGTGCACATACACCGCCCCCCCCCCATCTTTGGGGCGGCCTCGCCTCCCGGTTAGGCCGCGGGGCGCCTCGGTGCTGCAGCAGCCGCGGCGGACGAGAGCCGCCGGCAGGGCCGGTAGTCAGGCGGGGCGCGCGGCGGCGGGAGCGTGTCAGAGGTGGCCGTGGCAGCGGCGGGGCCGAGCAGTAATGGGACGGTGTTACCTGCGCTCCCGGGCGGAGAGTCCCTCACAGCCGCGGCGGCTCCTCAGCCCAACAACACAAGATGGCGGGTGCGCCGCCACGCAGCGTCACGTGAGGGCGAAGCCACACCTCCAGCCCCCGCCGCGGGACCCGGATGAGCAGCGAAGCTTCCCGCCCACTGCCCGTGTGACGCCACCGCGGGGGGGGGCCTCCAGCGCCCCCTGCCGGAGACGTGAGCCCGCCGCAGCCGCCCCTCCTCCATTCCCCTCTACAGCCCTGCGAGGGAGGGAGATGGAGGTGGAGGGAGATGGCAGGGCCAGGAGATCTGCGCACCTCCTGCCCTGTCCAAACCCCCCGGTAATCAAATCACTGCGCCACTTCCCCTTGCACTCGGCACTAGTAAGGCCACACCTTGAGTCCTATGTCCAGTTTTGGGCCTCTCAATTCAGGAAGGACATTGAGGGGCTGGAGCATGTTCAGAGAGGGGAACAGAGATGGGGAAGGTTCACCAGTCTGATAAGAAGCAGCTGAAGGAGCTGAGGGAGCTCAGTCTGGAGAAAAGGAGGCTGGGGGGGGGGGGTCCTTCCTGCTCTCCACAGCTCCCTCTGACAGGAGGGTGCAGCTGTGGGGGGACAGGCTCTGCTCCCAGGGAACAGGGACAGGACAGGAGGACATGGCCTTAAGCTGCACCAGGAGAGGTTTAGGTTGGACATCAGGAAGAAATTCCTCATGGAAAGTGTGATTAGACATTTAGAAGGGGCTGTCAAGGGAGGTGGTGGAATCACTGCTGGGGCCCTAAGGGCCCTGAAACAGTACGAAAGGCCTTAGAACAAGGGACACGCAGCTTACACACCTGAGACCAGTAGAGAACTTACACATTCCACATATAACCAATAGAGAGTATGAAGTACACTTGGGGCCAATAGGGGAGTGACACGATCGCCTGGACGGGACCGGGAGAACTGTATAATTGGGTGTAATATACAACAATAAACGGAGCCTGTTAGATGCATCATGTTGGTGTCGTTGCTCCCCCCCGCTTCCGGCCGCGGCAAATCACTGTTTCAGGTGGTGTTCAAGGAACGGCCGGACTCGGTGCCCTGGTCCGGTTGACAAGGTGGGGATCAGTTACAGGTTGGACTCGATGACCTCAGAGGTCTTTTTCAACCTGAATGATTCCGTGATTCTGCCCCCTCCCGCCGCTGTCTCACACACACACCCCCACACGCAGAGGCGACCTCAGCAGCGCAGTGTGGCTCCCACCTTATCTGTTGCCTCTGTGTAGTTCCATGAGGCAATTCAGCTTTATCGGTGGCCACAATAAACTGTGTGAGAAGCTACCGTTTGTGAGCACTCACAGTGCCCAGGCACTCTCGCCTGGGCACTGGAGGAGTCCTGAGGACACGCTGCCGTGGGAGTCACCCTGGGAGGTGGCAGCAGATGCTGCTGCTACTGACAGCGAAAGGGCATTAGATGATACATATTTTGACTCTTCCTGATGGAAAAAGTCAGGACCTCAAGGCAAACTTTCTTCAGCTAAAAATACCAGTTTATTTTTAGTCCCCAAACCCATATTAGTACATGATGCATGTGGTTCCTTCCGCCTAAAAAAACTATTCCTGGCTGTTACGCACTGCTGAAGGTATAACCGTTTTCAGCAGAAACAGTTTCACTCCAATCATGATGTCAGCCACAACCCATGTAGCTTACTCTCTCCTCTTCTAGGTGATTAAATACTTGTCATTGTGTACTGAATGACAGCCACAAATGATGCAACAGTGAACATCAGTGATTCTTATGAGCTAATGGGTTGAAAGCCTGTACTTCTTGGGGCTTATTATTAGCTGAGAGCTACATAGGACTACCTCACCCAAAAACATTAGAATGGAATTTCTCCATTAGGAGGCTGGTATGGAAAAGCAAAGCTCCCTAGAAAAGGGCTGGCCTCTGATAAGCTGCATTCAACCCCCCTGGTTGCTGTCACACAGCTTGAGCCAATGTTAATAACGCTAAAGCAAGGGACGGAGGGAGACAGAGCTGCATTTCAAGCTGTCAGTGAGAACTTCCAATTTCATTGCAGAAGCAGCTGTGCCTTGTTATTCTACTTATCAACTGTGAGTTTGAGCACTCAAAAATATTTTCACATGCTCTAAGACAGCCTTTATCTGAGATGGGAGATGTTTAGCCCTTATGGAAATTTTTTTACCCCAGTTAGCACAAACATTATATTACTGAGGCAAAAAAAAAAAAAATTGAATTCAAGAAGCATCTGAAATATGCCTCATCTGCAGAATTTGGCATTTCTGTAAAATACCTCAAGGAAACTCAAATGGCACTCTTTTGGTAATAGCAGATGCATCTCAAATCTTCCACAACACTCATTTAAGCAGAAGAGGGAGAATCTCATGAAAATTCAAGACTGTACCTGCGCTGTAAAATCCTGTATGGCTCAATGACAGAATGTCAGCTGATATTGTGTAGGTGTGAAATCACCCGAGCAGCCAGCCTGGCTACCAAGGGCATGATGTACTTCAGAGCCCTGGGCTACTGTGCCAATTCATCCACAGTACTAAAAATTCAAGTGCAGGAAAGCAGCATTCCCAAGAAACTGTAAACCTTCCTTACTAACCCCTCATTTTCACCCATTCCAGCTTGGAGGCAAGAGCCTGCCTCCCTCAGTACAGTAGTAAAGCTATGAACACAGAGCACAGCTTTGAAATGATACATAATGATCATAAAGCAGCCTAGAAAGATGTGTTACAGTCATGTTTCCCCTTGCCACTCCTACATTTTGTTACTTGGAAAAGTGGTTCCCTGGTTTGTTGAAATAACCAGGGATTTTGTCTGGGAAGAGTCAATGTCTTCTCAGCAGCCCCTGTTTTCCATGTCCTCATTTGTCACATCCCTAAAAATAATGAAAACAGCAGCAAAGCAGGCAAACATCCAACTGCACTTTTTAAAGTCAGTCACTTCAATGCATGTCACCTCAGCTGGCTTATGCTGAAAGACAGAATACCACAAACAAGCTGCTATTTCTGCAACACTCATTTAGTTTTAGATGTCTTTCTTGGATTTATGTGGACACTCCCAGAAGGTTAAAATGTTGTTTTGTCACTTTAATCCTCACAGTTAAACCCCAAATCTCGAGCTAGGAAGAGCCCGATCACACAATTTCTCTTTCTCTCCACTGTGACCACACTGAGCTCTTCAGGTGAGACTTCCTGCTGCCACAGGCTGTCCCCTGCAGCCAATGGCAAGGGTTGTGACAGGAGCATCCTTGAGAAATCCACTGCAATCTGAGCATCAAGACAGGCTGAACCCACTCTTGGTGCTGGCTGAAGTGCTAGAGACTCCTCTACTGTACTTTGCCTACTCTGGAAAATGTTAAATAAAAATCCCTTCAGGGATCAAGGACTACCTGGAGTTCCCATTCTAGGTAAACTAGTTGAGGCAAGTCTTTTTTTCCTTCTGAGAAAGACCACTAAGTACAACAGGCTTTTCATCAAACTCCTCTACTTCCCATCATAGAGTTAAGTCATGTCAGAAATACCAGACAGGGATTAATGTACCAGCAGGCATCACTAAAGAGAGCTGGGATTGCCAGGACCTTTGAGAGCCACCTGTGGTGACCTCAGGCATAAAAGCACAGAGCATCAAGGATTCTAATAGATAAATTACAGCTAAATAAATCTAAGTATTGTCACATGGTTTTAGGTGTGAGATATAGCTACAAAACTTCTCTTCAGTACTTCTGCATAACCTAATGACACTGTTAATCCAATTTACAATTTAGAAAAGCAATTCATTTCCCAATGTCCATTTTTGCAAAGCTAATTTCAAAACACACATTGCTGCAACTTCAAAATAAATGTACATTCTAAAGCACTTACTGTTCACTGCACTGAATGCATGTCCCAGCTAACAGCACCTGTTTGAATTGAGCAAAACCACAGGCAATGCTCATTTCCTTACTAAAACTTGTCAGCTGGAGTTTACTCAATTCTATTAAAATAAAACCACTAGAAAGCCTTTTTCCACCCTCTTCTTCTGCAGCCCAGGGCTCCTTACCCAGCTGCATGTGCAAAGCAGCACAAGTCAGAAGTGCTTGCCTATGCTGTACAGAAAAAAAAAAAAATCAAGAGCTGCAGCGTTGCAATTTTCCTGGGAAATAGAGACTAAGGAAACTTCACCCTGATTTTACGTGACCTCTGAGACCTAAGGACTCATAGACCCAGCAAATGTATCAGCGCAGAGCTGCATGCAATGAAATATTTATGGCTTCTACTTCATCACTGGACCTGAAATGAGACATGGTTAAACCTCTTCCCGAACCCCCTTCCCCAGTGTGGCCATGCCAGCAAAGCTTACCAGATCTGCAATAGCAGAAACAAAATGCTTGGACACATTTTCAGATATCTATGTATTTTTCTTTTTTCTCCTTTAATAAAGGCAGAAGCAGGAAATGCAAAGGGAATTCTAGCTGAAGCAACCTGCCCCACTCCCAGCTGGGGCACTATGGGGGCTGAGACAGAGGCTGTTTTAAGATAAGGAAAGGCTGACAACCTTCAGATGTTAACATTTAGCAGTGGGCAGTATTTACATTATTTACACAGCATGTCTCTTTCTGAGGAATTGCAAACATTAGGGCTTTTTACACCAGAACTGCTGTGCAGAAGAGAACGTGTTATCAAGAAGAGGTTGAACACTCCCTCCACTCATCCAAGTCAGGATGCCGAGCTTTGGGGATTACTACTGTAATTTGTGAAAAATGCTATATTCAAGGACCTGAAATAAGCCACAGACAAGACTTGAGATAACAATGCTTTATTTTTACAATTCAGCAACAGGAGAAATAATTGAAGATGAAATTATCTGCTTTGTTGTAAAGTATAAAAAAATTTAATTATAAATATTTAGCTAAAAAAGCGTGATTTATAAAATATCATCTGTGAAGATATATACACAGTTTAATTGTTCAGCAATTCTTTCACCTGACATTAAAGAGTAGAGTTTTTTCTATTTATTATTCCACACTCACAGTTTAGTGCTCACAGTTTAAGAAGCAAAACAGACAAGTGAAAAGATGACTGGTGAGTTTCATTCTGGGGGAAAAAAAAAAAAAAAAAAAAGCCACAAACTGGTGCAAGAGCAGAGGCAGAATTTGAGCAAATCCATGGCTTGAGAGAGGTCTCTGAGGGAACACAGTTCCCCTGCCATCACTGACAGTGTTTATATCCAGACAAGCAGTGGGCATCTCAAAATTTGTGGGCAAGTTTCCTGTGTTTCCAAGAGAAAATGGCTAATAGTATAGGGCAAGCCCTCGAAATTCAGCTCAGTTAAATGTGCTCACCTCCCTGCTCTCTGAGCAGGGGTTGCTCAGTATGCTGGGCTGGTGTCCTCTGTTGTGCCTCTAATGAAGTGAAACAATGTCACCTTCATGATTCAGGCTATGAGCAAATTTCCAAATAGAAAACCCCAGTGTGCCATCCAATTGCACTGTCCAGCTGACAATACCCCCTAAAAACAGATATAGCTGCCTACGGCTGGACAAGAACAGTGAAGCTGTACAGTACACTAAATGTGATGGAATGTGAAAGAAGATAAATGGTCAGGCAACTCAGTTTTCTATTCCTTGTTTAAGAGAGCTAGCTTCCTGCCTTTAAAGTCTTGGGAAATCTTGCCTCTTATTGAAGGGTTTGTTACTATGGCACTTCAGAGAAGAGAAACTGGAAGACTCTTCAACATGCTGGGTGGCAGAAAATGCTACAACAAATGATAGTAAATTTGATCCATGTCCCTAGTAATTATCTTTCTCTCTTCACAGTGTTTTGACGGAGCCTGTGGCACAGGGCTTTGAAGAATATGAAAAGTGTGACAACACCCAATAGCAGTACAAACATACAGAAGTCAAGCTGTACTTTGTACACCCTGATTTACACAAGACCTCACTGCTTGCCTGTAAGCAAGGAATGAATTAATATAGGATTAAGAGAAAAAGGATGTATAGGAAAGAACGAAATAGGAAAACATGACGCTTGTCAGTGCTCACCCATGATTTGCTACCTGCTCTTTCTGCTTTAGGGTGATGTACTTGCAACAGTTCAGAGCAAACAGCCTTTACACAGCTTGTACTATTCACATCATTGTGAATGCATAGTAACTGCAAGAGTTGTGCCTTAGGAACTCGGGAGGTTCTTTCTTCAGGAAAGGAAGGCTAGCGAAGCTGTGAGGAGTTTTAGGCAGGATCCAAGCAGTTCTGTCCAGGCAGAGCCCTGATCTGGGAAACGTACCAAGTCGTGTGCAATTTCAGAGTGCACATTGGCCGGTCAGTTACGGGGTAAATGTAGACTTTAACTCCCTGAAAGCAGCTCGGCGGTGCTTCCTTTCCTCCTCTTCCCGCTTTCGCTCATCCTGCTCAGCTTTTATCTCTGCTTCAAACTTACTGGATGAGGAGAGAGCTTGAGCCTTTATGAGACAGAGAGAAAATAAACGAGTGTCAAGCCTTGCATTAGAGGGAGAGCCAAAGCCTGAGCTACTCCCAGATGAGCAACACAGAACTGTTTGCTGCACCTCCCAGTGCTTGCTGAGATCCTCTGTCAGGACAGTTCAAGTATTGATTACACTGCAGTGTTTGGGTATTTACACCCAATACCTGTTACCTTCCTTAACTTTAACATCAACAAAAAAAAGATCACTTACTAGTAAGTCACTAACATGGGACCAAAACAATGCCATCAGTACTGGGTCACATAAATTATTTCTGTAAGCAGGCAAGAGGGCATAGGTTGTGAGTATGCAGTGGGAGAAACTGCTGCAGAAAACACTCTGAATCACAGCCAAATCTGAGAACATCATACTACACCATGGATAATCTGCAGATCAAAGAGACATTATTTACATGCTGGCTATTTTTCCAGCTTTCATCTCAGTACATCTGCTGTGCAATAGCTGTGTTAGGCTCTTGGGAAAAAACTTCTTATATAAACAAGCAGGATTATTTTCTCTCCAAGAGAGCTTTCAGAAAGGGTACTTTGTCAGCTTCAGATGGTGTACAGCTTTCTCTGCAAAGCCCAGGACCCTGCAGAATAATTTTGATTCCAAAGGTTACAGAGAGCTGCTCGAGAAAGAGATGTCTGAAATCCTATACTCCAAAACATTCCATTCACCACTGAACTCAGAGTGTTCTGGTTGAGGGAGGTTTTGCAAAATAGGAAAACTCTGACCCTATTGCATTATTTTTCTCAGCACTTTTGTCTTTAAAAGAGGTCAGCCAGCCAGCTCTACCAGGGTAAGACAGACTGAATTACACTGCTCTGGTATGTTGACTGAGCAATAGAAAGGCTCTAGCTAGAGTGCAACAAAATTTGAAAGGAAACTCAGCTACAGCTGGGTAGCTGAGCTTCAGCTACAGCTGAGTTTTTCATATTCCTCTGTGCCACACCATACCTTAGCTTCAAAGAAGTTCTTGGCTCCTTTGACTCCCTCAATGGATACATCTATCTCTGAGAGCTTCGCAAGAGTCAATAGGCCGCTGTCCTCCTCAAGTTCCCCAGATGCAGCTTTATGGAAAATCAGCAGGAACTAGCAAGACAGAGAGGAAACATTCAGGTTTTTCACTAAGGCTCAAACAACTTAAAATAGAAACAGCACAATCACCTGGAGAGGATGGAATTCACATTTCAGAGCAAAGGAAACCAGGTCTAGATAAACCAAGTGTTACCCAAGGAACTTGTGCTCCAGTACACAGTTCTGTTACAGGCTAAAAGCAGTAGGAATCTCATAGGAAAAAAAGGTTTCCTGGGAATCAGAGCCCTGGTAAAGCACAGTTCCTACCAAGCCTGAGTTGCTGTGCAGTTAGAGGAAGGAGGCCACCACTGCACCTGCCCAGTACAACCACAGGGCAAGCTCAGATATAGCACTTTATGTCCATATACCCTAAAGGTGTATTCACAAGCTCCCCACCAGCTTCCCCAGGGTTCTAGGGACTTGGATCACATCCCAAGACAATGAAAGCAGGGCAAACACAGCTCTGGTTCACCTCAGGCTCACTGAACAAAGGCATCAGTGCAGTCCTTTCAGAGAGAACAGCAGCCCAGATGAGTGCATGCCCTTGTCATAGAGTGGCTTGAACAAGTTTCCACAGGGCAAGTTGGTGTCAAACTTCTGTCCTGCACTGGACCACAGCCATTTAACAAATCCAGAGTCACTACAGTAGAGTGGGTATCAGGAAGTGAATTGCAAAGCGAAACAAACAAAAAAAAGAGAGTTGTATTTCATTCCACAAAAAGCATATTTTTTGTTTTAACAGAAGGAACAAAACCTGCCTGCTTAAAAATAAAGACCTCTGCAGCACCATCTGCCTGCCAACCGAACTCTAGGTTAAGATGTGGAAGCTCTAGGTGTACTTGCAGAGATCCTGTAACTCCCTGCTGTTCTTGATGATCCCAGGTCTCAGTGCTTGTAAACAGTGCAGAGAGAACAGACACAAAGACAAGCCACCCAGGTACAAAAGGAGCACAAGCAACAAAGCTGCACCAGTGCAGCACTTCAGGTCAGGCCAGAGGGCTGCAGATACCGGGTAGGGTTGCCCTGAAATCCCTTTGCACAGGAACGTCAAATATCTCTAGTACTGTGCTCCTCAGAGTGGCAGGCTGGGTAGTCTGCTGCTTCCTATGGAGAGCCCGAGCTGTTCCAGAGGAGGGCAGCAGAGTCCCAGCATCCACACTGAGCCAGCCCTCCTTCAAGTTGCTCACAGAAGCTGGTGGGAATGCAAGAATTTGGGAAGGCCTCCCATGAGGAAGGGTGTGGAGACAACAAGCAGCGCTGGCCACCCTCTGCACAGGCAGCGTCACCAGGCACTGCTCGATGCAACAGCCTCTTAACCCATGAGTGCTCAGCACAGGGCAAGCAGAAAGCAGACTGGGCTTGGCAAGGGAACTTTT
Organism: Lanius collurio; assembly: GCA_020086605.1. Lineage (NCBI taxonomy): Eukaryota > Metazoa > Chordata > Aves > Passeriformes > Laniidae > Lanius > Lanius collurio. Next base: position 486,825 of record JACBWW010000121.1, read on the forward strand.
TCCCTCTCCAAACACACTGCAGTGGGTTGACCCTGGCTGGATGCCAGGCTACCAAAGCCACTCTACCACTCCCCTTCTCATCTGGATAGGGGAGTGAAAATATAACAAAAGTTCATGAGTTAAGGACCTGGAGAGATTATTCACCAAAATACCGTCACAGGCAAAAAAGTCTCAACTTGGGGATATTCATTGAATTTATTACTAACAAAATTAGAGCAGGATAATGAGAAGTAAAATAAATCTTAAAGACACCTTCCCCCCACCCTTCCCTCATTCCCAGCTCTACCTGCTCTCTCCAGTGGCACCGGGAGATAGGGAACGGGAGTTATGGTCAATTCTTGACAGGTTGTTCCTGCCACTGTGCCGGGAAAAGAGTCCTTCCCCTGCTCCAGCATGGGCTCCTCCCTCCACAGGTCTGCAGGTCTCTGCCAGGAGCCTGCTCCACCACAGGCTTCCCATCCTTCTTTCAGGCAACCACCTGCTCTGGCATGGGTATCATCCATGGGCTGCAGGGGAACAGCCTGTTTCATCATGGTCTGCACCAAGGGCTGCAGAGGAACCTCAGCTCCAGCACGTGGATCACCTCCTGCCCCCTCCTTATGCACTGACCTGGGTGTCTGCAAAGCTGTTGCTCTCACATATTCTCACTCTTCTCTGGCCATAGTTCTGCACAACAACTTTTTAACCTTCTTAAATATATTATCACAGAGGCGTTACTATCATTCCTGATTGGCTCACCTTAGTCAGTGGCAGGTCTGTCCTGGAGACAGCTGGCTTTGGCTTACCAAACACAGGGGAAGATTCTAACAGCTTCTCACAGAAGCCACTCCTTGTAGATGCCCCCCCTACCCACCCCAGTATGAAAACCTGGCCATGCAAACCCAATAGACACACGTAAGAAATAAACGGTTCACTGCTGAACAGGCAATGCATTCTGCTTGGAAAGAAATCCTCCCCAAGACATCTTCTCCCCCCTGCTCAGATCTGCTGGGCTCTGGCTAGTTCCTCTTTGTCACCACCAGGCACTGTGACACAGAGGGCTGGCAGCTAGGCTGGAATTAGTCATGGTTCCTCCTGCTCCACCCTGCAAGTCCCACTTCCTGGCATTGGAAAAGAGCAGTGGAGACAGCACAATCCTGAGGTCTGATACAGCTGTCACCTGGGGAGGGAGTGGGTCATAAGTACAAATGAGCATGAATCATCCTGAAACTAAGGGATGGGGCAGCAGTCCTCTAGAAGAATATAGGCTGCTGAGGCCACAAAAGGTGAGCTGAGTTAAAGGAAACTTGGGAGTGAGACACTGGTTGGGGCAGACAGAGCATAAAGTCAGTCCCAAGGATCCAGCAAGGTGGAGACTAGGGGACATCATGCTGGTTTCCACAGGAGCTCAGCAGCAATACCTCCTCATGTCAGCACACAGCCTGCAACTGACCTCACCAGGTATTTACCTCTGAGGTCCTTACTAACTAGAGAACACCAGCATTCAGCTCCCATTGCCAGCATGTCTCACACCCTTGAGGGGCCCAGGACACACCACATGCAGCTAAGGCTCGGGGAAATGTCGACAGAGAAGCAAAAGTGAATAATGTAGGGAGGTATCTTTCAAAGCTCTACTCTCAAAGAGGATGACAGAACCCACACTTTCCAACCCACTAACATGCTAAATTGTATCTGCTCTCACATCCTTTATGATCCAAGACCTACCCCACAGGGCCAGGCTGGACATTATGCAAGGAAAGGTGTGGCAGCAGCAGCCTTGCAACAACAGCTTGTCAGAAAATCAGCACTACGTAAGGATGTGGTTTGCATTAACCCTGGTAGCAAACACATCATGGGGGTCAACATTTCAGCTGGTGATGGTGTAGGGGGCAGTGGGTAGATTTCTGTGAGTCTAGGTAGCAGCTCCAATTACACATTACTATTACAGCAATTAACTCTGGTTTCCTGTGGTAATGATGGAACTAGACAGTCAGAGGTGTGGGTTTTTTTTCCTTCCACCACACCTAATTTTTTAAGCCTAAATTTCATTGCTTGAGTCACAGCAGGAGTCTTGTACAGTTAATTGTTGATGTATTGGTGGACATTCAAAGGTCAATGGTAGAAGGCAGCTTTCCTAACAGGGCCTGTGGTTCATCAACAGCCTGCTTGCCAGGCAATAGCTTACCTGGAATGGGAGGACACTACTCAAAGCAGCAGAAAAATGTGATCTATTGCAAGTGAAAGCAGTCCCTACCAATTCTCTGTCCAGGCCACAAGAAGAATATGTTCAGGCAGGTATGCCAGGACTTGCTATTCTCAGGATAGGCAGACAGGAGCCATCCAGTGCCACAGTTGCACCCTATTGAGTTCAGACACTCATTCAAACCAGGTTTCTCCTGGTATTATCTGAGTGACCCAAGTCAGCTTAGTCACCCTCCACATGCTTGCTTGTCACCACCAATGAGAAGCAGAATGGTACAGGCCTATGGGATAGTTGAGGCCTCCTAACCCACCAGGGAACCTGCTTCTCTGACTGACCTCTGCCCGAACACAGCAGCTGGACAGGGCACATCTGCAGCAAGGCAAGAAACATCCTGCTCCTTCCTACCAAAGGAAGCTCGGGGTGTCTGCCAAAGCTGCTGTGTAACTTGTCCCCAGAGCTCTGCCAGTGATGCACCCTCATTCCAACCCATGGGCCACTCAAGCTTGCATTTGCTTGACCATTGTTTTGCATCTGGCAAGAAGCTTCAACAGCACCAGCTGCTGCATGCCACATGCCAGGGGCTGGCAGCACAGGCAGCCATGCAGGGGACTGTGCTCCAAACAGGTGGCAGCAGAAGGGGAGCTGCTCTGCCACTTGTGCCATGCCACTGATGTCAGGACATCACAGCATCTTTCAGCACCTTGAGGATAAAGGCATTTCTCTTCCATGGGAGAGAGCCCCTACAGCAAGCCTGGAGGCTGTCCCCAGCTCTTCACCAGGAATGAAGGGTGGCCCAGAAGGCACACGGAGAGACAGAGGGCTCCTTAGCCCATGAAGTGATTTGGCAGTCAGTGACCTGGGGCCATGGGCTCTTCCTGCTCCACTGGATTCTTTGCTACCTCCAGGTCACCTCTGACTGGGCACCAGGGAACTCAGGGACAGGCTCTCACTTCCCAGATTTGCATATTCTTCCCCCTCTCTTGCAACCCAAGTCTTTGGCCTCTGTCTTTTCCTGCTGCCTTCTTGCAGTGGAATGAACCCAACAAAGCCCTTGGGGCATGAAAGCAGAGGGAGATGGTGTGATGTGCCAGCGCAGAGAGATGGTACAGCAGCTCCATGAGTGAGAGTCACCCCTCATGCCCAACCAGCCTAGCCAGTCATGGGCCTTGGCTGCTCATCCTCACTCCCACCACTGCCAGAGCTCTCAAACTTCCACAATGGAGAGCTTGACGTTCCAAGCCCTACCCTGAAAGAGGCGTGGTGAGAGCACCATGCCTGCAGAAACAAGAGAGCCCAGCTGCTCGGGGCCCACCACAGCCATCTCATAGGGTGGAAGGAAGCAGGACAGCAGGACAGCAGCACAGCCCTCAAAACTGTTACAGGACATAAGCAGTGCTGCCCCTCCTCCTGCTACCTAAGGGGCTGTGGGTTAATTCAGAAAGCCACAGTGTGACATTTGCTTGTGACCATGCAAGCTATCAAAGTCTGAGAGGAGGAGATGATGCAACAGGAGCTTTTGGTACCTGAGTTCCCCCTTTCTGCTGAGATTATTTAGGTACCCCTGAGTGGGTGCTCATGTTTCCTCTCTTCCTCTGCCTGGCAGAGGATTCCGGCCTGTCTTCCCAGCTGTCACAGCACACTGGTAACAGACAGACCTGTTTGAGCTGAGTTCCTGCGGAGCCAGCATGCATCCCCATTTTTATTCCTTGCTGCAGGGAGGTGACCACCCCTCAAAAAGCTTGCCATGGCTGGTCACTGCATGATGCAGAGAGGGTCCCAATACAAATGAGATGAACTGCTCCAAGCAGAGCTCCTGCACTGCACCTGAAATAAGGCATGAGCTGCTGAACCACAGTAGCCAAGCAATGAGATGCAGAAACAGAAGGGACATAACTCCCTCCAGCTGCAACAGGGAGCTCGGTGAGCACTCCTAGCAGCTGCAACAGGGCTCAAATGTACTCCCAAAGCAAGAAGGGAGGTTGGAGACCTTTGGCATCAGGTATCATGACTGCCACATGGAGATGGAGGCTAACAATGCTCCACACCCTTGCATGGGGAAGCTCACCGATTTTTCTACTGCACCCCACCACTGGAAAAACACAGAGGGGAGAGGGCAGATTACTGGGCCTAGGTGCCTCCTCTTTCCACCCTACAGCCACATCCTTGTCTGTTACTGCAGCCACCCTCACCTCTCGGAAGCTAAGCTTCCCATCAAAGTCTTCATCCACCTCCTTGATCATGTTCTTCAGCCCCAGGTGGGTCTGAGGGGCTCCCAGCTTTTCCATCATCAGCTTCAGCTCCATCAGGTCGATATATCCATCCCGTCCCGAGTCATACCTGCAGGGTGCAAAGGGGAAGGAGTCAGCCATCATTCCCATACTCATCTCCCCAGAAGAGGAACTGCACATATGGATAAAGTCACTGTGTGGTTCAAAGCTCAGAGGAGTGGGGAAGCTGCATGACATGGCTAGTGCTGAGATAAATTAAGCTCAGGGAAGTAGCTGTCAGCTTTCAGAGCTGTCTCACAAGAGAGAGAAGTACTCAGGGGAGCTCAGACCAAACCACCCACACAGAAGGAACATGGAAGAACTCAGCTTATCTCAAAGGGATTTCCATTTCACCCACTTGCCTGTCCAGCACAAAGGTTACTTGCACGCAGCTTACACCACGCACCAACATGGTGCAGCAAAGGCATGCAGAGTCAGCTTGCTGCCAGGTTTCCTGCTAGTTTCAAGGAGAAACAGGGAGCAGAGACCAAGCAGAACCTCTTGGCAGAAAGCAATCTTTTTTTGCAAGCAAAACTCCCCCTCTCTAGCTGTTAAGATCTTTCCTCTCCAAAATGATTTTGTACCACAATAGGCAGCGTGCTTCAGGACAGCTGTTTATTCTGTGTCCCACCCAGACAGAGCAGAAAGACAGTCCCGGGGAGCACAGCAATCCCAGCCGGGGCTGTGGTGCCAGGGCTGCACTACAGGGCGAGGCTGGCAGATGAAACCAGGGCCCACCTCCAGAAGCAAGACTAGAGTAGGACCATGCTCCCAATGGAGCACCAAAGACTGCAAGGACTCTTCAGAGGAGAGCACGCGTGCAAGGGGAGGAGTGCTTTAGGGATAGGGAGGCAGCAAGTGATCTGCTGTGCAGCCTGGGACTCTGCACCAATTCCTCCCAACATCTGTTGTGTGTGTGGGTAAAGCATCCGGCCCACTCAGCAACCAGCGCTTCACACCCACCAACCAGGGCTACCACCAGTTTTCAAAGACCAAAGGCTGCAAGGATGGGTGCTCTGTTATCAACCTGTCAACAGTCCCCTTTCATCCTGGTCTTGCCATCGGGGTTCAGCACAGAGCTAGGGCTCCACAGGAGAGGACAGGACAGAGTCTCCCAAGCTGGGCTCAGCCCTGGTGCACAGCCTGCCACTGCCTCACTGCCACCATCTCAACCCTGACAGAGTTAAATCCTTTCAACCATTCAGAAGGAAACCCTAGGCATGGTGCTGAAGCTTTCCAGTGGGCAGGAGTCAGTCAAATCCCATCATCCTTCATTGACTGTTAGCTCTCTTCAAAAGAAATGAGGGCTGCAGCCATCCCAGACAGAGATCTGCACAGTTGTGGTTACCCTGGAAGAAAGCTCTTTCCAGCTGAGAAACCTCACAGCCACAGAGGAAGCTGTGGCAAAGGAAGGCACGAACAAAGCCACTCTAAACAGCATACAGGCGTGGGCAGCACAAGGCAGGGCTGCAGCCAAGACCTCTGCCCCTGCCTTCATGAGCACAGGCACAGCATGCTTTTTCTCCAGACTAGGATGGCCTAGATGACTTTCCAGAGTCCCACCATCCCCACAACTATTTCTGATACTCTTTGTGGCTCTTAGTTTCCAAGGGTCGCAGGACCAAGAGACTCCCCATGACAGGGAGGTAAACCCCAGACTAGGCTGGCACAGAGCCCCTGTTACCAATCTGCCTGCACTCTCTGTACCCAGCAAACCCATGAGCCCACCAGGTTGGACAGCTTTCTGAAAAACTAGGAAAGAAACCTCCATCAGAGCAGAAACCAGGTCACAGACCTGCTATGTCACAGGGAGGAAGTGCACCGGGTTCTTCACAGCAAGGAAGGTGTCAGTTAATTAAGGCACAATCACAGCATTATCCAGCCCAGCATGGAGATGCACTTCCAAGACATCACAAAAGCATAGTAAGTGCAATATTTAATCATCAGTTTGCTTTTCTTTCAAGTTTGGGAGAAAGGGTACAGAGCTGTTCCTCCAGAGTAAGGTGGTTGGAGACACAATGCCTTTGATTAGACAAAGCAGCAAAATGTGTAATGGCAGAGAGGCACCTGGGGTTGGGGTTTTTGGGGGCCCAGCAGGCTCATACTGCCCTTTGGCTGGGTGCAGAAGCAATATAATACCAAGGTCCCCTCCAAGGGGCTGCCCATCTGGGATTGGGACACTGCCCCGCCCTACATGGAAGCTCTGGGTAACAGAGATGAAGGCGGAAGTAGGGCACAAGCCCAGCCTGTGCCTGCTGTGCTCAACTCACCCTCCCGTTATGGACACTACCTGCAGCTAAACACTGGTCCAGGGGCCAGTATGTCACCCTGAAAGGGTTAAGCGTGGGGCACAGCTTCAGGGCTCATCCCGGCAGAGTGGCAGGACAAAGCCAGGATTGTGAGAAATGGGGTCTTGCCAACAACAGGCCTGTCAGAGCAGCACGCTGTACCAGCTACACAATGGGTGTTGAGCACGCTGGGCTGGAGTACAGCTGGTGCTGAGAAGCACCCAGAAATCAGGTTACCAGTCCCCTGTACTCAGGGACAGCCAGACAGCCAAACCCAGCGTCCTGCAAACTGCTACATTCCCTCCCTGCCCCCCTCGCCTTCTAAAACAGCCCAACTATTTCAGGACCTGGGTACAGCCACTCAGCTGCTGCGCAGCCAGACTATTTAGGGAGAGGCTTATTTATAGGGCACGAGAGACAGAACAATTCATTCCCCACTACCCCCCAAGTAGACCACAGGCATTCAATACTGTGGGGCACAATGCAGACTGCACCTTGCTGGTCAATTGATGCTCCCAGCACACCTCAGTCCTACCGAAGACCCCAAAGTCTGCCTTTAGAGATCACAAAACTCTCCTGTCTGCTTTTTGGGAGCCCCCTTTCAGGGCCCTGGGCTCAGCCAGCCTCAGATGCCTCTCACAGCTGCCTGCAGCACAGCCCTGCCCTGGTGATAGACAGCCATCACCCTCACAGGCAGAGCTGGAAGAGTGCACCAGGGCAAGTTAAACACACCCAAGCATCCATGGGAGCCATCCCATCATGTACTCTAGGAGTAGTACGGCAAGAGCACACAGGACTCAGGTGCCTGGCCAGCCCTGCCACCACCCACTGTCCTGCTGTGATACCTGAACTTTGCTTCTGTCGGGCTCAAAGCTCCCTGGAGCACGAGCCAAGCCTCACCCGGGTGATGTGCAGGCATTACAGAGGGGAATTGTGCCAACAGGCACAGCCACCTCACATCACAGGAAGGCTATTCCAGCAGCAGATAGGTGCCATGGCCACAGCAGGTCCCACCTGCGACAGCTGGGATGCCGCAGGCAGGCACAGGCACTGTGGCAGCTGTGATAAAGCTTTGCCACACTGCCGCCACAGCAGCACTCCTGGCAGCAGATGAGACACAGCAGCGTCTGCCAAAATCTGCTGCAACAAGGATGCACCCAGATTCCCAGGCTGGCTCATTTCCACCCAGACTGCAGAGCGTGCCTGGCTGCCGAAGCACCAGGAGAGGAAAGCAGGACACAAAATCAGGGGGAAGGAGGGAATGCTTGCTGACCAGACTTGAGAGCATGAAGTGTGTCACGCACAATTACTGCCCAAGTACAAGCATTGCACTAGTGTTACGCAGCTGCTGGGGGGTTGCATTGCAGAAGAAAGAGGGATCAGGAAGGGAAGAGAAAAGAGATGCCAAGGACTGCATCACCTGTAGTGACTCTGCAGTCATCTTCCAGCTGCCTCTAAAACCCCTTTAATAAAAAAGGACAATTGAGTGAGAAATCTCAGATCCTGAAGGATCAAAGAGCAGTTTCTAAACATTTACATTTCTTGAGAAAAGCTGGAATGAAAACCTGCCCTCCCTGTATGTGTTTGCTGTACCTTAACTTGCTCCACACATTATGGGCACCTGTACTTTGATCTGAAGTTCTTGTGTGCTGCAATGTGTGCCTAATTGAGGTTTTGAAATAAAGCAATTGGAATAATGGTGCTGAAGTAATAATCTCCTTTTAAATATTTCAAATCCTTTCTAAGTAGAACTTTATTTCCTCTGAGCATTGTGGTTCACCATACATGGAGAAGGTGGTGCTGATCTCTGCTCCCTGATATCCAGTGATAGGAGATAAATGGGAATGGTTTAAAACTGCCTCAGAGGAGGATTAGACTGGACCTGAGGAAGCCTTTCTTTCAGCCTGAGAGCATTGTCAGACCCTGGAACAGGCTTCATAGAAAGGTGGTCAGTGACCCAAGCCTGTCAGTGTTTAAGAGACATTTGGACAATGCCCTTAATAACAAGCCTTAACTTTTGGTCAGCCCTGAAGCAATCAGGCAGCTGAACTAGATGTGATCATTTGTGGTCCATTCCAAATGGAATATTCTGTTCTATTGCCAAGAGCTTTGGCAGCAATTCCTCCATACCAGGGTGGGGACAGGAACAGGCTCCTCAGCCACATGCAGCTTCATCCTCCCTAGCCCAGACAGAAGGAGCTCTCCTGCTCTTGGATGGATGTGAGAGCAGGATGTGTCTCCTCCACTAAGATGTTCTCCAAGATACTGGGAAAGACCTGCAGACCCAGGCTGGGTGGCTGAGTCCCCATAGGAATAACCTCCCTGCTCACTGGGAGTCCGCAGACAGCCAGTCACATGGGACGCACGACAGCTCTAGAGAGAGCAAGTCTGCTGCAGCACGTCAGACAAGGCCAGAGCACCTGGCAAAGGGACTTCTAAATAGCTCTGGGAGGGCAAGGGGACATCACAGCCTCTCCCACCAGCCAAATGCAAGGCAGTGTGCAATGTGTGGGCAACACGTGAAATTTCCTAGACACAGAAGCAATTGCAAGACTGGAATTTCTCCACTCCCTCGCACCCCACAGATGAAGCTGCTGTCTGTTTTCCTCCCCTTTACATCTCTCATAAAGGTCATTCCTGCCATGCACAGCCTCACTGCCTGGCTTTCACACTCCCCTCTGCCATTTTCTTGGCTAAAGACAGCACCAAGGGGAGCTGCGAGACCTCAGAGGTCCTGAGAGTTCACTTAGACAACTCGAGAAAGAAAGGTTATTGTGGTTACCATAGTCCTCACATATTGTCAGAATAGGCAGCTAATTAGGTCACATTATAATTAGCCTGAGCTGTAGACTTCCTGGTCTTTCTGCCAAAAAAATATCCACCCTGACAGCTGCCTGCAACCAGCACTCCAGCAGATACATGCACCTCGTCTCCAGTAGAATGGGGCCAAAAAGGAGAGATGCTGACAAGAGGGGGCTTGGACAAGAGAGAGGGAAAAGTGAGCCCAACTATGGCAGCCAGAGCAAAGAGCATCTTTTCTGCTTTGGAAGAATGCTCCTGGCATAGCGAGCAGCACACAGCACTGGACAGAGCACCATATTGTGGGGAATCCCACTTTCAGATGAATTCTTTGCTTCCACCCTGGCAGTCACAGCCACCATCCATACCATGGGATGCCCCGACAGGCATTCAGGGCAGCTGCTATCACCAGGAAATCTTTTTAGCTGGAGCACCATAACCCAGCCCATACCATGCACAGGACCACAGGCTCATATTTAGTCTGAACTACACATTACAAGTCCCACTAAACAGATAAGAAACTTTTTTTTTGATAGGTGGTTTCAGAGAGGAAACCTGGCACCTCGTGGCAGTGAGAAGATACTAAAGGAAAAAAATAAGCCCTTGAAAGAGGTATGTAAGAAAGATCCTGAGTTGTGGTGGCCAGGGATGATAAGGCATACAGAGAATTAAAGCCTTAATCCCATTAACTCAAGCTCTGACTGACAGGAATTAAGAGGAACATTTCTTCTCCTTATGGAGCATGTGATGTCAGCCAATAGTTGAGACAGGTCACTGGCAGTAGATGGACCAAAGACCAGATCCTCTGCCACTGCAAACCTCAGGTGCCTGTAGCAGTGAGCACAGGACAGGGTTTTCTGGCTGCCTGTCCAGGAAGCATGCAGCCCACCTTCCTCCCCCTTTGGCATCAGCAGTTCTCACAGGGTATGCACTGCTTTCCAGCTACATTGACCAGCCGATTAACATTCAACAGCAAAGCCTAGCTTTTCCTGCTTACAAGGCTGGTGTTTAATGAGTTCATTGTTGAAAAAATAGGCTGCAATTCAGCTCTTCCACATTTTATTTCCCAAAATCACCACCATTCCTTTCCTCTTCCCTATTGAGGCAGCGTTGCTGCCCACTTCAGGCTCTCACCCACGGCTTTTAGGCATTGCAGCTGCTCATTGTTTGTCCTCCAGTGCCTCACACCACCACGTCGCAGCCTTCCATAGAGTAGGATCCCCTTTAAACACAGCCAAAAGGGACACAGGAGAGAGCGGAGCAGCAGTCTCACACGGACCACCTCGCTTCCCGCACCAGCTGCCAACACAACGCTGCCCGTGCAACAAAGAACTCCAAACTCCAGTAAGCTCACAAAAGCCCATTGCCTGGTCTCCTGTGGCAACAGCCCGGCTGGGACAGGCAACACCCCGCAGTGCTAAGAGCTGGAAGCATTCAAGCAGCTCTTAGTCTCCTCACAACAATCCAGGGTGCCCAAGGCAGCTTTCAGGTAGGAGAACAATGACCTAACAAGTTAGAAATCTCATTTCAGTCACCTCCATAACGTAAAGCACATCTTCACACCTTGCTCTGTGCTCCTGCCCCCTCCTGCCCGGCAGCAGCTCCCTCCCAATCTGGCAGTCTGTGGGGGGGGGGGGGCTCGGAGGACACTGCTCACCAGGAGCCCACGGGTCTGTGGTGCTGGAGGGAAGCCTGAGCACAGTCTAACTGCAAGAGCCAGGACAGGGTCTGAAGAAAAGGGCAGGATCGCCGTCCCAGGGAGGGCCAAGCTCTTCTGCTTACAGAAGCAGCTCTCCCTGTTATTAACAGCAGCTTGACTTCAACACAAACCTTCCTGCTGGGAGGGGAACCCCATCCCAGCCCCGAGGAAGGGGGAAGCAAGAGGAAGCTGTGCTCAAGCTTTGTTTGAGTGCACGGGAGGGAGCACCAAGCCTGGCAGAAAGGACCGAGCGCGGAGCTAGGACACTGCCAGACAGAGCCAGCAGGACTGCTGGGGGATGGGTGTTCAGGGTCGCAGTTGTTGCGGGCAAATGTCCAGCGCCTCTGCCGGGCCCTGGGACACAGACTCACCTGGTGCCCCAGGGCGTAGGGCAGAAGACTGCCTGTGCTCTCACAGAGCCCCGTCCCACCCAGAGCGTCCCGCAAAGCCACAGCTCCTGAGTGCCACCACAAACAGCCACCGTCCCAATCCCAGGCAGAGCAGAGGCCGCGAGCTAAACGCAGGGCTAAGATCCGAGCAAACTGTACGACTGCCCTCCCCCCCCCCCCCCGCAATCTTCCCGCAAAGCACAGGGACAATCTGGGGATCAGATGGCGCTGGGAACGCGCCGCGACTTCCTCCAGCTCGACCACAAAACCGCGGAGAAATGCGAGCACGCCGCCGAAAGCGGGCAGCCTCTCTCCAGATGTGCCCCCGGGGGCAGGTGCCTGGAGGGGCTGCGGGGGAAGGCAGAGCCCCAGCTCCGGAGCCCACGGGCCGGACAGCGAGCCCTCCTCCCCGCTCCCGCCCCACTCACAGGCGGAACATGCGCTCCATGTCTTTGATCTGCCGACGGCTGAACTCCTTGAACTCGGTATAAGGGTTGAAGACGGCGGCCCGCCGGGGCTGCGCCGCGCCCTCGTTGATGTCCTGCCGCCGGCACAGCTTGGCGCTCAGCTCCGCGCCCGCACTGGCCGTCAAGCAGCTCCGCTCCTCCACCTCCCCGGCCGCCGCCGCGCCCTTGACCGCCTCCACCTCGCCCTCCACCGCTACCCCGCTCTCCTCCAGCTGAAGCCGCCGCTGCAGCTTCTGCGCCAGCTCCTCCGAGGCCATGGCCTGGCGCTCTCGCCAGCTAGCCGCGCTGCCGCCCTGCTCCGCTCCAGCTAGGGCGGCCCGCCCCAGTCCGCAACTTTATTCCCTCACTTGGAGGGTGGGGGGCGGGACGGGGCGGAGGGAGGGCGGGACGGGGCGGGCGCTTAAGGAGGCGCGGCGAGAAGTGAGGGCTGCGGGGCGGTTGGGTTGTCGCTCCTGCCTACGGGAGTACCCCGCGCATGTGGTGCGCCAGCACCCCTCAGGCTGACCTCTCACGTGTATGCTCTCCCACGCAGCACTCCCCCCCCCCACACTCAGGTGACCCACACAGGCTGTCCCCACACTCCCTCATGCAGAGAACTCCCCACCCCCTGGTCTCTGTACGATCCACCCCCCCAACCGACACGGTCCTCCCCAGGCACCCCCTGCACCCCACAGCAGGGCGCTGTACTGGCCCTGGGGTGTACAGGCCACGTACACCCCCCAATGCTGCCTGCTGCGGTCCGTTCCGGGGAGCGAGACGAGCCTCCAGCCCGATCGGGAGCCCCCTCACCCGAAGAGAGCAGCGGGACCTCGTCGGCTCCCCAGGCGCCACTGCAGGGATAAGGCTAGAAGATAAGGTTAGCCCCTGACCAGGGCAGAGGGACCCCTTAAGCCCGTCTATGCACCTCCCTTCTCTTATCTCCTTGGTCTAAAATTAGCCCAGGACAAAGCTCGGCTCAGGCCTGGATTCCTTCTCCTTCCCCAGAGAACAAGGGCAGCAGACGGCCTTTTCCCAATATCACCCAGCTCCCCCTTCCAGGACAGTGCCCAGCGCCACCCCTGCTATCCCCTGGCTCTCGCAGGGGTCACGCTCACAGGACGGTCGATCCCTCGCCTGCTTGATGCGAGCCTGATGGCGTACCTGAGATGGTATTAGGGCTGGCGTGGGGCGGTTTAGGGTGACTGCTGATGGGATTTACCCACCCGGAGATGAGGGGGAGAGAAAAGAACCAACTCTGACGCGCCGCCTGCTTACGGCTCCCGCGAGCCCGAGCCTGTGCGTCACGGGAAACCGGTCCCAGCGTGTGTTATGTGCCTAACTGGCACCGCCGGGCAGGTAGTAAAAAGCTCTCTGATGCGGTGACCTAGAGCTGACCCTCTGGATAAGCTCATTTCCACCAAATCTACCCAGAAAATGACTGAAGAAGCAATTTCCACTAAACCTACCCCTGGGCAGATCTAGACTGCCCCAGCGAGGGTCGGGAGGGTCAAAACGGCTGCAGGGTCACCACAGCATGTGGCACAGGAAGGCCACTGCAGGTATGTCACAATAGGAGTGCCTGAAAACGGGCTTGATGTGTGGAAGGGGTGGCATATTCTGTGCGCACACCGCAATGCACTCACGCGACACCACGTCAATGGGAGAGAGATATACCTTCCAAATAAGACAAGTGGGGAGGAGAGCAGGGAGCTCTGATTAGGTCACTGGACAGCCTGAAAAACAACGACCCCAACAACAACACAAGGCCCTTCAGTGCATGTAGAGTGTCCAGGAAAAAGAATAAACGCAGGTGAAATAATCACTTGCAAAGCCAGGCTGCCATCTCGTGGAAATAAAGGTTGGGGCTACGGCTATGAGTGGGAGACACTGAAATGGAAGCTTAGAATAGGAAATGGAAGGGAAAAGCAAGGGAAAGGAAAAGGTAGGCAAGGAAGAGAAGTGCTTTGCCTTCCCTTCCCTCCCGTTCGGATACCTTCCCTTCCCTTCCCATCCCTTCCCTTCCAACACGTTCCCATATGTTCCCTTCCCTTCCCATACATCCCCTTCCCTATGAATACTTTCCCTTCCCTTCCCTTCCCTTCCCTTCCCTTCCCTTCCCTTCCCTTCCCAAACCTTCCCTTCCCTTCCCTTCCCTTCCCTTCCCTTCCCTTCCCTTCCCTTCCCAAACCTTCCCAAACCTTCCCAAACCTTCC